>ML431311.1:81828-104844 GCA_005239525.1 Nicotiana knightiana
CCCGTACGTCCAGCTCCTCAGCCAGATGCACCAGGTCAGGAGATGAGAGATGATATACAACTATTAACTCGATTAGTAGATGCCCATGCTCGATGTCAGGAGGTAGGTATTGGTCATGCAAATAGGTCCGTCAGTGCAAGGGTTCGTGATTTCATTAATTTGGACCCTCTAGTATTCACTGGAGCAGATCCAAATGAGGACCCTCAGATATTTATCGATAGGATGCAGAGGACTTTGAGGGTAATGAAAGCCACTACGACTGAGTCAATTGAGCTAGCTTCCTATAGACTTCAAGATGTTGTAGTTAATTGGACGGGCCATAATTGATAGATTCTTGACCCTTCAGCAGGGTAACATGAGTGTTCGAGAGTACAGTATTCAGTTTGATTCATTGGCTAGGTATTCTCCCACTATTATCTAAGATGGAGGAACGGGTTCACCAGTTCATGGTGGGGTTAGAGCCGCACTTGCTTAACGATTGTATGTTGGTCTCACTTCAGCCAGACATGGATATTTCTCGTATTCAGAAATACACTCAAGGTGTAGAGGACCGTAAGCAGAAGCAGAGGGTCGATCGTAAGCATGATAGAGCCCAGAATAAGAGAGCGAGTTCTTCAGGTCCTTTTGGTGAGTTTCGAGGTGGTCAGAGACAACAATACCCAAGGTATCCAGCCCAGCCATCGGCTAGTGCACCCCCTCAGCATGGCGGTAGGAGATTTGACCGTTCCACATATTCAGGGCCTGGTCAGAATTCCAGGGCCTCAAATTCTCAGTATAGGGGTGAGTCAAGTCAGATAAGGCCGCCCTTGCCACGATGTGCCTAGTGTTGTAAGGAGCATGCCAGGTAGTGTTGTATGGGGTTGGGTGTTTGTTATACTTGTGGTTATCTACGCCACATTATGATGGATTGTCCGGCAAGAGGTGATGTAAGCATATCTCAGCCAGCAGGATTTGTAGTTGGTTCATCATCATTAGTATGCCCCTTGGGCAAGGTTCACAGGCACTAATGGGTCGTGGTAGGGGCAGAGACGAAGCATTATCCTCGGAATCACATTTATGCGTTAGTAGGAAGACAGGAAAAAGAATCATTACCCAATGTTGTTACAGGTATATTATCAATCTCCTTATATGATGTATATGCACTGATTGACCCAGGTTCCACCGTATGATATGTTACTCCATTGGATGCTAGTAAGTTTGGGATTAAACCTAAGTTGGTTACCTTTTGAGGTGTCCACACTTGTTGGGGATCCAGTGATACCTAGGCAGGTGTATAGAGGTTGTATAGTAGTAGTTCATAGTCGATCTTTGTAGAAGACCTAATCGAGTTAGATATGATTGAATTTGATGTTATAATGGGTATGGATTGGTTGGCATTTTGTCATACCAACATTGATTGTAGATCTAAGATGTTCCGGTTCCAATTTCCAGGGGAGCCTATTTTGGAATGGAAAGGTAATACGGCATTGCCGAGAGGTAGATTTATTTTCTATCTTAAGGCAAGGAAGATGATCGGAAAGGCTTATATTTATCACTTAGTTCGGGTTCTAGATATGAAAGTAGAATCACCAACCATTCATTCTATCCCCGTGGTTATTGAGTTTCCCGATGAGCTTACGGGTCTTCCGCCAGAGTGAGAAATTGAGTTTGCTATTGACCTACTACCAAATACTCAACAAATATCTATTCCTCCCTATAGAATGGCGCCCGCAGAGCTGAGAGAGTTAAAGGAGAAACTAAAGGACTTGCTTGAAAAAGGATTTATTCTACCTAGTACATCACCATAGGGAGCAACTGTGTTATCTGTGGGAAAGAAATATGGTTCCTAGCGGATGTGTATAGATTATAGATAGTTGAATAAGGTAACAATCAAGAATAAGTACTCGCTCCCGAGGATTGATGATTTATTTGATCAGTTTCAAGGTGCTAAGTGTTACTCAAAAATAGACTTAAGGTCCGGGTACCATTAGGTAAGGGTTAAGGAGAAGGATATTCCGAAGACAACATTCAGGACCAGATATGGGCATTTTGAGTTTCGCGTTATGTCATTCGATTTGACTAATTCCCCAGCACTATTTATGGACTTGATGAATCGGGTGTTCAGACCCTTTCTAGATTTGTTCGTGATTGTATTTATTGATGATATATTGGTTTATCTTCAGAGACTGAGCATGTAGATCATTTCCGTACTGTGCTCAGAGTTCTACAAAAAGGGAAGTTATACGCAAACTTCTCTAAATGTGAACTCTGGTTGAACTCTATAGCTTTCCTTAGGCATATTATCTTGAGTAAGGGTATCCAGGTCGATACACAAAATATTGAGGCAGTAAAGACTTGGCCTAGACCCACGACACCAACGGAGGTTCACAGTTTTTTCGGTGTGGCAGGTTACAGGAGATTTGTAGAGGGATTTTCTTCTCTTTCGGTGCCATTGACAAAGTTGGCTCAGAAGGGAGCTATGTTTTAGTGGACTGATGCTTGCAGACGGAGTTTCCAGGAATTGAAGGATAAACTAACTTCAACACCAGTTCTAACTCTCCCAGAGGAAACCGATGGTTACACTATCTATTGTGACGCTTCAAGCATTGGATTGGGTTGTGTATTGATGCAGCATCGTAAGGTTGTAGCTTATGTTTCTAGACAACTAAGAAAGCACGAAAAGAATTACCCGACCCATGATTTAGAGTTAGCCGCGGTGATTCATGCACTAAAGATGTGGAGGCACTACTTGTATGTCATCATGTTGATATCTATACGGATCATAAGAGCCTCAATTATATCTTCAAGCAAAAGGAATTGAATTTACATCATAGGAGATGGTTGGGCTACTTAAAGACTATGACATTGATATTTTATACCATCCGGGGAAGGAAATCTTAGTAGCCAACGCCCTCAGCCGTGGAATCAATGGATAGCCTGTCACATTTACATAGATAAGAGGGGAATATCCCAAGATTCATCAGCTAGCTAGTCTTGGAGTTTGATTATTGGATTCAGGTGATACCGGAATTACTATTCAGAACACGACAACATCCTTTTTAGTAACTGAAGTGAGGGAACGCCGGTATGAGGATCATGTGTTATCTCATTATCGAGATACAACCCCACTGAAGGAGAAGATACCATTTGACATTACATGAGATGGGATCCTCAGATACCGAGGACGATTATGTGTCCCTAATGCACTAAAGATGTATCATGATATCAGGGAAGTATATTGGTGGGATTGAATGAAAAAAGATATAGCAGAGTTTGTTTCTCAGTGCCCTAACTATTAGCAGGTTAAGATTGAACATCAAAAACCTGGTGGATTATTGTCGCGCCCACTTTTTTCTCGCGAAATCGGGTTTCGACATTTCTGAGACAACTCCCTTCCTATTGGGATAGGATATGGAATTTAAAGAGTCTCCACCTAACGGATTAAGGTGCGTTAGGGCACCTAGAATAATTAACTCATGAAACTAGTTTACATCACTAAAAATGGGGTAAGGGCTCGAAATTACCTTGAGGGGAAGGTGTTAGGCATCTCTCGAGGTCCATAAATGTGGGTCCCAGCCGAACTTAATTAAGCGAATTAGTCTTTAATAGAAAATAAAGCAATTTAGACAACTATTATTTTAAAACATGAATTAAATGGGTCCTAAGTTTTTTAGCCTATAGGATCATTTCCATGCAATACTTGGTAACTTTACCCAGGTTGGGGTGCTATACATAATATTAGCGCACATGTCATCATCTCTTTTAATACCCAATTACTATCTTTCAGTTATTACCTAAGCGTTCTAGTAGCTTCTAACTCGTGCCTTATGCGTGCACTACCCATCCCTTTCCTATGGTCCTGGAGGTTTTTAGGACCTCTATTTAAGGTGGTTCCAGACTGATCTAGGTTGCTTAAAATGAGAAAAATCTAGACGACAAAAAAAATTCAAATAGGACTGTCACAGAAGAGCAATTAAAGGCTCATTTTAACCTCCACAAATAGTCAACAAATGCGCACAGTTCAATCAAAAAACTTCATTAATTTAGGATCCTATAGGCAGGATATCTAGATGAGCAGAAACAGAATGTAGAGAAGCAGTTTGTTTAAGGCAAGCATCGGGACCTATCAATTTGCCTACTGATTTTGATTAAGTTTTGAATCTGCACAAATTTGAAGCAGCAAGAGATCACAGTTTTAGGCCTAGAATTCTTAATAAACATACAGGTTTGCCTAAGTGATAACCAAAACAGAATCCTATAGGCATGGTATGTACAACTGTTAATTATAGACCTATAACGAGAAACTGATTTTAACATACAGGTTTTTATCTCTTTAGATCCTATAGGCATGCTTTCTACTTTTGCCGAATTAGTTAACTCCTATAGGTATGATTTCTAAGTGTTGAAACTGATTACAAGCATGATTTCTAAACTTACAACTTATTTACCCTATAGGCATGATATCTATTAGTTTAAATCCTCTAGACATGATTTCTAGGTTTTGCAACTGATTCCTTTTATTCTTGTAGGCATGGTATCTAAGTTGAAACTGATTTTTATTTCCTATAGGCATGATATCTATTAATCATTTTGGGGCAAAATTTTTAAAGCAAATTGCCAGGAAAGTTAATTAGCTCAAACAAATAGAATTCTATATACATGACCACTAATGCACATTGAGATTGGAAATATGTGTAGATCCTAAGAACATGGATTCTAATGCAGAATTACCAAAATGACCTATAGACAGTGTCTCTAATATGCATGATCACAAACAGTCAAGAAAACATCATATAGGAAAAATTTTCAAACGATTAGTAACACTCACACAATCAACACAGTAACCCTATAGACAGGATTTCTACCCGAGTTTTGAACAAAGATGTATAAACCCACCCTTCTCCAGCTTTTACTAATAACCCCATATCTGTTATTACATAGATTATTAAATTATTATAGCCCAATATGAATGAATTACATAATACTATATATTACATTATAGGGAGCCTTAGCAGGCCCAATATTAACTTGAAAACTAGGCCTTCAAGCAAAGCAAGTCTGAAGCATAATGGGATCCATCCCTAGCACATAAAATTAGGTTTCTAATGTGTCAAAGTTCCAAAGGCCTCAGGGACCTGGGGAAAATCTCATACCAGAACCTCACATAGAAAACAGTTCATAAAACATTGGAAGACCAACCCCAATGTGTCAAAGTTTGGAGGAGTTTCAAGGATCCTAGGCAGTGCTCACATTGGGGGTGATAGGAACCCAGGTAGCTAAGAGTAGCAATTTTAAAATAGTATATGAAGGGTAGGGGGAAAACAATTTGAGTTTTAGAAGCAAATAAGTTCAGACTAAATGGTAGCAAACAGAGTTGGGCAAAGAAATAAATAGAGACATGGTCTAAATAGATTAGCACTTATTCAACTAAGTACTCATACCAATATTCAAAGTGATTCACAAAGAGAAAGGGCATTTAAATTACCAGACAGAATTGGCTACACATGCTTGCAGGGCAGGGAACATACAACTGATTATACAGAGTTTCACACTATTAAAGATAACCTAATTAGATTTGTCACTAACTTAAATCATATAGGCGTGTATTAAACAGAAAACATGCTGAAGTTTGAACTAACTAACCAAACAAACACATAGAATAGGATAGGGTAGTAGGAACTAGAGCATACTAGTTTCAGAGAGAGGTAAACAGGCATTATAGATAAGGCAGAAGTGTGATAAGGTTGAATAAACATGCAGAACAGAACAAGATAACAAGAATTAAGATATAGCAGTTGAGAAAGAAACAGACAAGAATCATGTATAAAACAGAATCAGGTTGAGGTTGAAATAAGCTAATCACATAACATATAGAATAGAAATATGTTAATAAAATTTAACACATACCAGTTAGGAAGAAAGTAAACATGAATGTAATGACAGTTTGGATCCAAAGAGTTTAGCCTTGGCTTCCAACTGGCTAAAAAGTGCAGAAACTAGAGTAGCAGCACAAAGAGAGTTTTTTTTTTAGGAAAAACAGAGAGCTTTTTAAGTTCTGAAGTGAAGAAGGTGTGAGAGTGTGCAAGTGTGAGTGTAAGTCTGTAAGTGTGAGCTTGTGTGTTAAAATCAGAATAGTGAAAGGTTTCATAGCATATAGTAGAGTAAAACCAAATAAGGTAATGTATGAAAAATCAATCAATCAATTAGGGTTAACATGAGTCAATTAACAGTAAGTGTATCTTAAAT
The DNA here is from genome assembly GCA_005239525.1 of Nicotiana knightiana. Lineage (NCBI taxonomy): Eukaryota > Viridiplantae > Streptophyta > Magnoliopsida > Solanales > Solanaceae > Nicotiana > Nicotiana knightiana. Next base: position 88,054 of record ML431311.1, read on the forward strand.
TAAGGAGCATATTTCACACAATAAATCAGTAAACAAGATATAGGCTAAATAAGGTAAGTAGTAAATCAAGAGATCACTTATAGGTCGGTTCTAGTAATCAAAGCACAGAAATCAGGCTAGCAAGAGAATTAAGGCAAGTGGTACAAATTAGGAAGCACACATAAGGAAAGAATAGATAAAATCTGTCAAGGAGACATTAGTTTTAAAAGGAAAGCACAATTTTTGAACCCTAATTAAGCAAGTAAATAAGTTAATCACTTTAATTGACAGAGCCACAGTAAACGGGAAAACATTATAACCAACAGTCAAATAATGAAAAACCCTAAGGTGTAAAGACATAGAGATGACACCCAAGTAAAAGAAATCAGTCAAACAGTAAAGAAGAAAACCAGAGTTGGACATTTAAAGGTTTTAAACATTTTTGCAGAAAACTCTTGAAAAATCGAAACCCTAGATTTTAGGGAAAAATGTAATCGGTTAAAAATAGTAGTAAAAACAGAAGAATCTTAAAGGAAAAATATCAAATGAACTCAAACTACTTCAGATTTAAAAAGGTCTGAGCTGATTGGGCCAGAATTAGTTAGGTTCATATAAAAAATAAATAGAGGTGGAAAATCTGGTTTAAACCATAGATTTGAAGCCATAAAAACACAAAAGTGATAATACTCACAGGCATGTGGGTGAATACAGACAGATTAATTGAGAACATGAGAGATTTTAACCAAATCTGGCTCGAGCTTCTTGAGATTATCCTCAAGTAATATGAAAATCAAACAAGCAGCAGAGATAGGGGGCCGGATAGGGCCTGAGATTGAAGAAAGAACCCATGAATCAATGGGGTTTCAGTGACGACAAGTTAGGGTTAGAAGGAGGGTGAGAGAGAAGAGAGGAGGGAAGGGGTTTCAAGGCGGCGGATTTGGAAAAGTGAGTAGGGTTTAGGTCGTTTGGCTAATTAAAATGGAAAGATTGTCTAGGACCGTTGATCTCCTTGTCCGGATTAAATCTGATGTTGGGGCGGGTTATAACAATTGTGTTTGGGTTATGGGTATTGGGTAAGGTTAGGGTATTGTGCTAGGGTAGTTATTGGGCTGGGGTAGTTATTGGGCCAAGGTCTGAAAAAAATTCATAAAAGAGGTTATATGTTAAATATCCATTTAGTTTAATAATTTATAAAAATAGTTAATAAATGATAAAAATGTTATTTATGTGTGAAAATGATTTAAAATGATTACTTAATATTATAAAATATAAAAATCTATTTTCATGTAAAAATAAAGTAATTATGCACACATGGGCTATTATTGCAAAGTTATTGCAATTATAACCTGAAGATGTAAATATAATTATGCATAAAATAATTAAAGCTTAATATAAATATAAATGATAAAAATTAAGCAATAAAATTATTATAGAATTATTTGTGATGTAATTAGTAATTAGTTAGATAATAAAATGATGGAACAAATTAATTAAAAATCTTCTAAAATCACAGAAAATAATGGAAAAATGTTAATTGATGCTCATGCATTATTCTGAAAATACATATGCATTTTAAAAATATATATGAGAAAAATTGGGTATCAACAGCTTCCCCTCTTTACCTGAGAAGGATGAAAGAGTTGCCAGGTAAAGATATGACGGCCAATTTTGACTGAATAGAGTGATCTGAAGATATAGTCCGCACTCTGGTTTTCGAGCTACCTACATATCCCTGGGTTTACAAGAATCAGGCCGCATGTAGTTCTGGATCCATCAGCGAAATAAATCGATGAAGTTATCACAAGGATGAACACAAGGTTTCAAATAGGTGAAATGGTTATGGTGAACGGTTAGGTTTTGAAATAATTTGAAGGAATTGGAGCAGGATTGATCCTGTTGGGATAACCGTTACTCAGTGGGTCACCTTCAAATCAGAAGATGTACTGAAAATATAGGCGTATAACTTTGTGTAAATTAGACATGATGTAAATTCCCCCAGACCATGATAATTGTCTTTGGACGGTTGAGCATGATGTCCTTACATCATGACATCCCGAGCCATGAGTTGTGCGATAAAGGAATTCATATGCTATGAAATGATGTTCTCGGGCCATGAAAATGGTTCCTCCGAACCATGACGCCTTTGAATTATGATATGCAAGTTTGAAAGATCCTCAGGCCATGGCATGGCATCTTCCGGCTATGAGGATGGTGCCTTCGGACTATGATGCCTTTGCACCAGTTGGCGATATTTCAGCCTATGAATTGCAGAGACATGATGATGGAGGCAACAAGACAGAGTTTAGTCTTGTGTGAAGTTGAGGGCAGAGCTTAGCCCGAGAGAAGAGAACAATGCAAGAGAGACAGTGCTTAGTCTCGTGCGAGATTCGGGACAGTGCTTAGTCCCTTGCAAAGAGAAGGTTCTATTCGGGACAATGCTTAGTCCTATGCAAAGAGAAGGCAGTGCTTAGCCTTATGCAATTAGAGAGGCAGGGCTTAGCCTCATGCAAGATTCGGGACATTGCTTAGTCACATGCAAAGAGAAGGCTTAGCCTTATGCAAATAGGAGGCAGGGCTTAGCCTCATGCAAATGGTGTGAGACAGGGCTTAGTCTCATGCAAGATGAAGGCAGTGCTTAGACTTATGCAAATAGGAGGCATGGCTTAGCCTCATGCAGGTGTTAAGACAGGGCTTAGTCTCATGCAAAGTTTGGGTCAATGCTTAGTCCTATGCAAAGAGAAGAGTAAGAGTGTGATATTCTTAGCTAACAATGTGTTTTATGCATAGCGATTGCGTCGTTGCGACAGTGTTTCTCATGGTGATATAGTCCTGCATCTAAAGAAAACTTTGTGAGTTTTGCGGGGGAGGTTGGTTTGTGCCTTTGCTTGTCCGATTTTCTCCGCTCTGTCGAAAGATCATGTTCAAACTATTAGGGTAGCATTTGCTAAAGCAAAGTTTCCTTTTTCAAAAGTATGCGTGCATAATTTTCAAAAGACATAGTAGTATTTAATTTAGAAATTAGTTAGATGAACTAGTAACTGTGACATAATCAGAGACATTGCGACTTCTTCTGCCATAGAATTTTGAGGTTCTTCCTCAAAGAACCTCAAAATTCTGCCCCAGTTAACTAGATGACTTTTCTTACTGCTCCGTACGCTGCAGTTGGCTGAACTTGCTTCAGAATTTTGAGGGTCCTCCTCCTCAAAATTATTCCCTAGTTTCTAATTGTGGGAAATATAGAAATTTTATTGAATTGTGACTGAACCCACATGGTTGCCTACGTATCCCGTCTTAAACGGGAATCAGGTCGAGCGTAGTTCAATTGTCGATCAGAATGGGTATATTCGGTAGCGGGAAATCATCTTTTGGGCAGGCCCTGTTTAGATCCCTATAATCAACACAGGCTCTGACTTTCCCATCTTTCTTTGGAACTGGTACAATGTTGGCCAACCAAGTTGGGTACTAAACTACTTTGAGGACCTTGGCTTTGATCTGCTTAGCGACTTCTTCCTTGATTTTCAGGCTCATGTCTGGCTTGAATTTTTTGAGTTTAAGCTTCACTGGCGGACAAATTAGATTTGAAGGTAACTTGTGAGCCTCTATGGATGTGCTCAACCTTGTCATACCGTTATATGACCATGCAAAGATATCCTCATATTCTTTCAGGAACCGAGTGTATTCCTCTTTCTCTGACGGTGACAAATGGATAATTATGTTTTCTTGACAGTTTCGGAATCTCCCAAGTTGACTATCTCGGTCTCGTCCAGATTGGACTTGGGTTTGTTCTAAAAATTCTCTACTTCTCTTCTTCTATTTCTTCTGAATCACTGTATTTTTTTTGCATTGTCTCATTACATGTCACAGTCGTTGTTTCATCAAGATAAGAAATAGTAATGTTGTAGGGATAAAGATATGAAATAAAAATAGTAATAATAAAACATCAAGAAAATTAAAATTTCAAACAAAATGATTTTCAGTAACTCAAATAACGTTTTTGGAACATCGAAAAATATTATTTAAGACAAAAGAAAAAAATGCAAAAGTGGAAATCATTTTTTTTTAGAAAAGTAAACAATGTTATTCACCCTTGCTACCCCGGGACTCGTTGGGCCCTTGATGGTATAACAATCCAGTACTTGTGGAATGCTCCTCTCTCCATAGCTTGGATGGTAGGGCCTTCCTTCTCCTCCTCCTCGATGATCACACAACAGTCCATATCATCATCTTCCAAGAACAAATTCCTCAATGCTGCCAATGCTTCTTCTTCCTCTGATCCCCATATGATATCGGCCTGATGGAAGGTCTGACTCAAGTGCAGCACGGGTTGCTCAAGAGGGTAGTATGTACCACGCCATGGTGGCGACCAATTCCGATATTCCTGCCAAGTATACTAATATCCTAGCCCAAAGGTTGTTCCATGGCACTTCAGCTGTATTGGTTTGGAGATACCTTGATGCTTTTTACCAAGCCCCTTACCAGGTTCATACCCTACCCATGCCAGTATACTCTCTAATTTTTTCCTAGTAATAGATTGTAGGAGGAGAATATGTCTAGCACCTGGAATTCAACATCGAACCAGGTAGGACTCATTTGCAAGCATAGGTTAGTTTCTCCAATCGTGGCCCTTTGAGACCCATCGAACGCTTTCACATTCATAGTCCTTGCTCGTATCTCATGTAAACCCTTGCCCAACCTCTTCAGAGTTTTCAACGGGCAAATGTTGAGGTTGGATCCTCCATCTATCAAAACTCTGGCGATGAACTTGTCTTCACACTGACTGTGATGTGCAGTGTCCTGTTGTGACTTAACCCTTCAGGTGGCAGCTCGTCCTCATGGAAAGTGATCTTGTGGCTTTCTAGCACCTGTCCCACCATATTGGCCATTTCTCCACTAGTGATGTTGTTTGGCACATATGCTTCATTCGACACCTTCATCAGAGCATTCATGTGTGCTTCAGAATTTTGCAATAATGAAAGGATAGATATCTAGGCGGGAGTCTTGTTCAGATGATCAATGACAGAGTACTCCTTTCCTGTACCTTCCTTCTGAGGTCATCTGGACCAGTCTCAATGACGGGCAGTTTGTTAGAATCTTGCTTACTGGTTTCTCCTAAATGTTCAGGTGTACAAACCCTTCCTGTTCTGGTCATTCCTTGTGCAGCGCCTGATTCTTCCATCTTTGACTTTTCCTTTCTTCTATCCTCGGCCACATAATCCCAAGGTATAGCATTGGAACTGAAGGGTGGTGTGGATGCCACCGATACAGTGAAAGGTGTGGCCACCTCCACTTCAAATGGAGTGAGTGTTGCTGCAGGTGGCGTTAATTCTACTTCTAAAGGAACTGATGCGGCTACCTTGACTTCAAATGGCGGCTGTACCTACACCACAATGGGATTGAGTGTGACTGCAGGTTTCTTAGGATCATCACCTTCTTGAATAAGCCCGATTGATCCCTCGAGATCCCACTCTTCATCGTTTCAATCACATTGACCCCTCCAACCCTATGATCTGGGAGAGGATTGTTGCTGACATTGGGTGTAGCTTCCTTCGCCTGTATGACCTTATTATCTTGGATCTTTTCTTTCAAGGTGAGGCACTCATCAATAGTGTGTCCCTTCATGCCGGAATGATATGCACAGGTCTTGTTTGGATTGACCCATTGAGATGAATTTTCCATTGCCACAGCGGGAAAATGGGTGACATATCCAGCAACTTTCAACCTTTAGTACAACTGGTCGATGGGTTCAGCAATGGCGGTGTACTGTCTGGGTGGTTTGCGGCCAAAATTAGGCCTGGGTTTTTGGTAGTTTGGACGAGTTGGAGGTGACTGGTAATAGGATGGTTGGGTATTATAGGTTTGGTAGGCGGTAGCAGGTTGGAAATATCTAGGAGGCGATGGTTGGTATGTAGGTGGAGGTGTTTGGTATACAAATGGAGTTTTCGGGTCTTGGGTAACCATTACTGTTCCCACTTCTTTCTTTTTCCATATGCCGCCTGATTTAATGATTTGTTCGTGGCTTGCAGTGCCTCAAAATTCGTCACCATTCCACTTTTAATACCTTCCTCGATCCTTTCTCTGAGCTTGAAAATATCAGAGAACTTATGATTTTGAATAACTATTAGCCTTTCATAATATTGCGGATCCTGTGCCCTGACAAAGAACATGTTCATCTGATCCTCATCTAACACGGCCTGACCTTCACTGCTTCTGACCTCCACCGAGTAGCATACTCGCGGAAGGTCTCAGTTGGCTTCTTCTTGAGGTTCTGGATATAGAAAACATTTGGTGCATTTCTTGTGTTGAATCTGAACCTATCCATGAAATCAGACGACATGCTCACCCAATTAACCCATTTCTTGAGATTATGGCTTATATACCAAGACAGGGCATCTCCAGTAAGGCTTCTCATAAGCTTCATGCGAATTCTTTTGCTTTTCCAACCCCCACGAGCTTGTCACAGTAGGTTCTCAAATGAGCCTTGGGGTCGCCCATTCCATCAAACATTTCAAACTTGGGAGGTTTGTAACCCTCTGGCAGTTCCACATCCGGCTTTATGCATAAATCCTCATAATTCAGACCTTCAATCCCTTTGCCTCCTTCAACACCCTGAACTCGGCTCGTTAGTTTCTTGAGCTCCTCAGTCATGTTCTTGATGAGAAGGTCCTTCTCGGTGGATTCTGGTGTATATGAGATTGGTTAAGTGGAGTGAGGTAAGGTCTCTACGTATATAGGGTTGTTATGGTGAATGCTAGGAGTTTGGGTGTAGTGGTGATCATTGGTGGAGTTCTGGGTTCGGGAATAGGTTGCGGTGTGTTCTGAGGAGTGTGATAGGTGGTTTATGAGTATTGAGTAGGGAGATGATGATTTTGAGGAGAGGTTGTATACTGGTGGGGTGGGGGAGGATTCTACGGACGTTTGTTGGGTGTGTTCTGAGGTGGTGCTGGGTTCTGGGTGTCTGGGACATTCAATGTGAGGGAGAGTTTTGCCAAGTTACGGACCTGCTTAAGCTCACCCTGTAATTCAGGTATCTTCTTCTCAAGCCATAAAACCAAATCATTTGGGGCCTGAGTGCCCCGACCATCGGAAGTTTCCACGTTCTCAACATGTGCAGTGCTGTCTTTTCTAATGCCAATCATATCATCCATTTTAGCTTTCCTTTTGCCTTTCGGTACACTTGGAGAAGGGGAAGGTGGAGGGCCTTTGGATCTGGTATGATAAGCTGATGATGCCAGTATGCGTGAACCAACCTTGGGAAATGGTAATAATCAAAAAGGAAAGGAAAACAAAAGGTAACCAAGTCAGTAAGGGTTCCAAAAAGAGTATTTGCAATATTTAAACACAAAGTGCGGGAATGTACATTCGCGTCCTAATTTGGGAGTCTCGCTGTGCCCGAGGTAGGCCTAGAGACAAGTTGATTTGGATAACTTAAGTGCCAATAATTTCCTCATTTCATTAATGTAAAAGTAGATGAATCTAAAACGACACTAAACAAGATAATTCATTAATAGCACTTGGCCTTATTACATTTGAAAAATCTAATCTAATCTACTTGGTCCTAGAAGGACCTTCCCCATGCTTGATATTCTTGGCTTCATCGATCAGGTTCCCCAGGTCGCGCATGCTCAACAACAGGTATACCCTTCCTAGATGTCCTCCTTCATTTCCCTCAGTATTCTGGAAGTCGGCAAGTCTCTTCCTCGTCTTCTCCTCCAGCTCCATTAGACCCTGCTCTAGATATTCTAGCCATTCATTAGACTTGATAGCCATTTCCCTCCATTCATTAATCAGTTCCATATTAGTCTTGTGTTGCTCCACATGCTCGGCCTGGACTCATTAACCCTTTTGCGCAGCTCATTGTATTTCTCTTGGGCTTTACCAACTTCGTCTATGACCTGGTTTCCTCGATCGATTCCCGGCTCAACTATCCCTACTATGATGTCTTCAAACCATGATAGATAAAAGCGTACATGCCCTGCGTGATACCTGTCTGGCTCGATGGTGTCCCTTTCTACAATTATCTTTAGGTGCCACATATGCTAAGCTTCACATTTGTACGGGATTTCCTCATCCTAAAGATCTGCCCTGTAATGACTCATTTTAGAAACTCGCGGTATGACTTGCTTCCTGCCTACCTGTCTCATAACTCTGATGGGAACATAAGGGTATATGCTCCTTAAGCCGATCAATACCAAGTGCGGAGCGTCCCTAGATCTGATGATGAACTCACTAGTAGGGAACCATACGAACATCCATTGAACCTGGTCCCTAGTCAAATTGTCGAAAAACTGCACCCATTCGGTAGCATTCTCCGGTTGAGCAAATCTGTCTGGAGGTGTTCTAGAAACCATACCTGTAGCAGTAGATTACAATCCTCGAAGTGTTTGAACCTCTTCTGGCAGCGATTCAAGGCCCGATATATGTCTGCTATAATCATAGGGACGATAGTATATGTTTTCCCCTCGATACCTTCCATTAGAGTTTTAGTTACCATGGCCAGTCTGGTGTGAATCCTGTCTCTTTTGCTTGGAAACACTATCATACCCAGGAAGCAGACGATGAACACAAAAACCCTACAGTGAATAGAAGATACGATAGGATTTTCTATGACCATATCATTCATAGAGGTAGTCAAAAGGTATGTTGGACTCCTTCATGCATTTCAAATCGTTGTTCTTTTTCAAACCCATCATTTTCAGAAACCTCCAGCTGTACGATTTTCCGGCAGAAAATAGCACGTTGTCACGTATTTGCATGTTAAAAAAATAAAGGCGGTATTTAATAATTGAAAAGGCCTTTAAAAAAAAGAAAGAAAACAAAGAGACAAGTCAGTTTTCATAATAAAGAGTAATAAAACAAGAAAGAGAAATCGTAAATGCTTAAAAAATAGACAAATAAATTCACATAAAGTGGGAAAGCGAAAGGGTGTGCAAGTATTAATAGAATAAAGTATGCTTAAATACTAATTCACAAACATCATGTTCGTTATGGTAGGAGCCTAAGGGTTATCTCCAGCAGAGTCGTCATGCTGTCGCGCCCCCTTTTTTCTCGCGAAATCGGGTTTCGACATTTCTGAGACATCTCCCTTCCTTTTGGGATGGTATATGAGATTTGAAGAGTCGAGGATTAAGGTGCGTTAGGGCACCTAGAGAAATTAACTCACGAAACTATTTTGCATCACTAGAGATCAGGTAAGGGCTCAAAATTACCTTGAGGGGAAGGTTAGGCACCCCTCGAGGTCCACAATGGTGGGTCCCGGCCGAACTTAAGCGAATTAGTCTTTAAAGGAAAATAAAGCAATTAAAACAACTATTATTTTAAAACATGAATTAAAGGGGTCCTAAATTTTTTAGCCTATAGGATCATTTCCATGCAATACTTGGTAACTTTCCCCAGGTTGGGGTTCTACACATAGTATTAGCGCACATGTCATCATCTCCTTTACTACCCACTTACTATCTTTCAGTTGATACCTAAGCGTTCTAGTAGCTTCTAACCCGTGCCTTATGCGTTCACTACCCCTTTCCTATGGTCCTGGAGGTGTTTAGGACCTCTATTTAAGGTGGTTCCAGACTGACCTAGGTTGCTTAAAATGAGAAAAATCTAGGCGACAAAAAAAATTCAAATAGGACTGTCACAGAAGAGAAACTAAAGGCTCATGTTAACCTCAAAAAATAGTCAACAAATGCATGCAGTTCAATTAACCAATTTCATTAATTTAGGATCCTATAGGCAGGATATCTAGATGAGCAAAAATAGAATGTAGAGAAGCAGTTTGTTTAAGGCGAACATCGGGACCTATCAATTTGCCTACTGATTTTGATTAAGTTCTGAATCTGCACAAATTTCAAGCAGCAAGAGATCACAGTTTTAGGCCTAGAATTCTTAATAAACCTACAGGTTTGCTTGAGTGATAACTAGAATAGAATCCTATAGGCATGGTATCTACTACTGTTAATTATAGACCTATAACAATGAGTTACTGATTTTAACAGACAAGTTTTTATCTCTTTAGATCTTATAGGCATGCTTTCTACTTTTGCAGAATCAGTTAACTCCTATAGGCATGATTTCTAAGTGTTGAAACTGATTACAAGCATGATTTCTAAACTTACAACTGATTTACCCTATATACATGATATTTATTAGTTTAAATCCTATAGACATTATTTCTAGGTTTTGAAACTGATTTCTTTTATTCCTATAGGCATGATATCTAAGTTAAAACTTATTTTTATTTCCTATAGGCATGATATCTATTAATCACGTTGGGGAAGAATTTTTAAAGCAAATTGCCAGGAAAGTTTATTAGCTCAAACAAATAGAATCCTATATACATGACCACTAATGCACATTGAGATTGGAAATATGTGTAGATCCTAAGAACATGGATTCAAATGCCGAATTATAGAAAAGACCTATAGACAGTCTCTCTAATATGCATGATCATAAAAAGCCAAGAAAACATCCTATAGGTAGAATTTCTAAACGATTAGTAACACTCACACAATCAACACAGTAACCCTATAGACAGGATTTCTACCCGGGTTTTGAACAAAGATGTATAAACCCACCCTTCTCCAGCTTTTACTAATAATCCCAGATCTGTTATTATAGAGATTATTAAATTATTACAGCCCAATATGAATGAATTACATAATACTATATATTACACTATAGGGAGCCTTAGCAGGCCCAATATTAACCTGGAAACCAGGCCTTCAAGAAAAGCAAGTCTAAAGCATAGTGGGATCCATCCATGCCACATAAAATTAGGTTTCTAATGTGTAAAAGTTCCCAAGAGGCTCAGGGACCCCGGAAAATGCTCACACCAGAACCTCACTTAGAAAATAATTCTTAAAAGATTGGAAAACCAGCCCCAATGTGTCAGAGTTCTGAGGAGTCTCAACGACCCTAGACAGTGCTCACATTGGGGGTGATAGCAACCTAGATAACTAAGAGTAGCAATTTGGAAATAGTATATGAAGGGTAGGGGGACAGTTTTAGAAAACAATTTGATTTTTAGAAACAAATAAGTTCAGATTACATGGTAGCAAACAGAGCTGGGCCAAGAAATAAGCAGAGCACTTGGTCTAAGCAGATTAGCACTTATTGAACTAAGTACTCATACCAGTATTCAAAGTGATTCACAAAGAGCTAGGGCATTTAAATTAACAGACATAATTGGCTACACATGCTTGCAGGGTATGGAACATACAACTGATTATACAGAGTTTCTAATTATTAAAGATAATCTTATTGGATTTGTCACTAAGTGAAATCATATAGTCATGTATTAAACAGAAAACATGTTGAAGTTTGAAATAACTAACAAACAAACATATAGAACATGATAGGATAGTAGGAACTAGAGCATACTAGTTTCAGATAGAGGTAAACAGGCATCATAGATCAGGTAGAAACATGCTAAGGTTGAAATAAACATGCAGAACAGAACAAGATAACAAGAATTAAGATATAGAAGTTGAGAAAGAAATAGCCAAGAATCATGTATCAAACAAAAGCAGGTTGAGGTTGAAATAAACTAATCACATAACATATGGAATAGAAATAGGTTAACAGAAGTTAACACATACCAGTTAGGAAGAAAGTAAACACAAATGTAATGACAGTTTGGATCCAAAGAGTTTACCCTTGGTTTCCAGCTGGCTAAACAGTGCAGAAACCAGAGTAGCAGCACAAAGAGAGTTTTTTTTTCAGAAAAAATGGAGAGCTTTTTAAGTTTTGAAGTGAAGAAAGTGTGTAAGTGTGAGTGTAAGTCTGTAAGCGTGAGCATGTGTGTTAAAATAAGAATAGTGAAAGGTTTTTATAGCATACAGTATAGTAAAACCAAATAAGGTAAGGTATGCAAAATCAATCAATCAATCAATTAGGGTTAAGAGGAGTTAATTAACAGTAAGTGTAACTTAAATTAAGTAGCATATTTCACGGAATAAATCAGTAGACAAGATTGAGACTAAATAATAGTAAATCCAGAGATCACTTATAGGTCGGTTCTAGTAATCAAAGCACAAAAATCAGGCTAGCAAGAGAATTAAGGCAAGTAGTACCAATTAGGAATCGCACATAAGGAAAGAATAGGTAAAAATCTGTCAAGGAGATATCAGTTTTAAAAGGAAAGAACAATTTTCGAACCCTAATTAAGCAAGTAAAAAATTTAATCACTTTAATTGACAGAGCTGTAGTAAACGGGCAAAACATTATAACCAACAATCAAATAATGAAAAATCCAAAGGTGTAAAGACATAGAGATGAAACTCAAGTAAAATAAATCAGTCAAACAATAAAGAAGAAAGCCAGAGTTGAACATTTAAACATTTTAAACATTTTTGGAGAAACCTTTTGAAAAATCGAAACCCTAGATTTAGTAAAAAATGTTACCGGTTGAAAATATTAGTAAAACAGAAAAATCTTAAAGGAAAAATACCAAACGAACTCAAACCGCTTCAGATCTAAAGAGGTCTGAACTGATTTGGCCAGAAATAGTTAGGTTTATACAAAAAATAGACAGAGGTGGAAAATCTGGTTTAAATCAGAGATTTGAAGCCAAAAAAACACAAAAGTGATAATACTCACATGCATGGGGGTGAATACAGACAGATTAATCAAGAACATGAGAGATTTAAACCAAATCCGGCTCGAACTTCTGGAGATTATCCTCAAGTAACATGAAAATCGAATAAGCAGTAGAGATAGGAGGCCGGATAGGGCCTGAGATTGAAGAAAGAACCCATGAATCAAAGGGGTTTCAGTGACGGAATGCTAGGGTCATAAGGAGGGTGAGAGAGAAGAGAGGAGGGAAGGGGTTTCAAGGCGGCGGATTTGGAAAAGTGAGTAGGGTTTAGGTCGTTTGGTTAATTAAAAATGGAAAGATTGTCCTGGACCTTTGATCTTCTGAGATCAACGGTCAGGATTAAATCTAGGGTTGGGCTTGTTTATGGGTGTTTTGTGCACCACGCTTATAACTTGGAGGCTACATGGCATTTAGGATTGTCACTCTTTCTTCGTACTCTAGATCATGTGTTAGAGCTCAGTTGTGAGAACTCGATTTCCTAAACTCTATCTTATTCATAATACGATGATGTCTATATCCTGAAAGACGGTTGATAAGACATATAGTTGTATACGAATAAAATTGGAGAGCCCGATTTTACGGTCATTTCGATGCTTAGAAGAGTCGAAGGCCCGAGCTCTGGTATCAATGCATGTTGAAGTTCCTCGACCTCGGGGCTGCGCATATCGAAGGCTAACATGAAAAGGCGAGAATCCGCAAGGGGCATGTGGTTATAGCTGACAAAGTACACAAGATAGTACAAGCCCGTTCCGTGGAATTAAATGGTTGTACCAGCCATATCTCTTTACATTAATTACGCATGTATTATGTTGGGATTCCCCCTCATATATTAAAGGGACCCTTGCCACTTTGTAGCATATACGATACTCAATACAAGAACAACAACATTTTCTGCACCCTAACTTAAACATTCTCTACAATTATTTTATTGATTTATTGCTTCCATTTATTGTTCTTCACTTAGTACTTATTGTTGATCATAAAGAGCCCATTTTCGAGGCCCGTTAAGTTATTGATCCTTCATCGATCGCTCTCCGTCAAGCTCTTGAGCTTGACCTCGAGAACTTGTCTCTAAGTAGCTCGGTCTGCGTATCTCTGCTTTCCTTTATTATTATCGCACTTTCTTCACTAATATTTAGAATCTATATCCTAACAATTAGTATTAAAATAAATCACGTATTTTTAGAACCACACAATCAAGTTTAATTGTAATTACCATTTTCATGGTAAACAGTTTGGCGCTCACTGTGGGGCTAAAAATAATGGTGATTATTTTAGTGCTGGATTTCTAAAAACACAAGTCATTCTTCACACTTTTTCTTGCCCAAGAATCTTCACTTTCAGGTCGTAAAAATGTCTAACTCAGTAAACGCACATGAAAACAACAATTCTGAGGACCACGAACCGCAAGAACTTGTACTCAAGCGGACCAAAGTGCCCACCGCCACGAAAGAACAAACTCAAAGTTGCATACCTAAAGGAACTATTGTGTTCAGAGAGGAAGATGTCGAAGCATTTTCTTAACCACATAGCGATGTGCTGGTAATTTCTTTCCTTTTGAATAACGTTGAATTTAAGTGCGCTCGTGGATCCAGGTAGCTCGGCCAATATAATCAGATTCAGGGTAGTGGAGCAGCTCAAGTTGCATGACCAAATCGTACCCGATTCTAATTTCCTCAGAGGGTTTAACATGGAGAGCAAAACGACGAAGGGGGAAATCATCCTCCCAGTCGACGTGTCCGGTACAATTCGAGTCACCAGGTTTTACATCATCGAAGGGGACACGAGAAACAATGCCCTGCTTAGAAGGCCATGGATACACAACATCGGGGTGGTACCGTCGAATCTCCACGAGATGTTGAAATTCCAAACCGCAGATGGCATAAAAATAGTGTATGGTGAACAACACACGGTAAAGGCAATATTCACGGTACACAACGTGGCACTAGAGCCTGTATATTCCACCTCGCAAGGGTCGGAATATAGACAGATCCCCGAGGATGACGAGGAAGACTTCCTCAACCCTCGAGCCTTCATTTCTTCGAAGAATCGGACGCAACAAAATCAACGGTTGAAGAGCTGGAACAAGCCGTTTTGATGAAACACCTACTAGATCGAAAGGTATGCCTGGGAACGGGATTAACCCTCGAAATCAGGAAAGAACTCATTCAATTTATTATTGAGAAAATTGATTGCCTTGATTGGTCCCACTTAGATATGACAGGGATCTCCCCGGAAATAACCGCCCATCGACTAAGCGTCGACCCCAGGTTCAAACTGGTAAAGCAAAAAATGAGGCCTCAGTCCGAGGTAAAGCATGCGTTCGTCAAAGAAGAGGTAACTAAACTCCTCAAAATAGGGTCCATTAGGGAAGTAAAATATCCTGAGTAGTTGGCCAATGTAGTAGTGGTCCCCCAAAAAGGGAAAAAATTAAGAATGTGCGTAGATTATAAGGACTGAAATAAAGCGTTCCCTAAAGATTCATTCTCGCTGCCCAACATCGACCGAATGATTGATGCCACGGCCGGCCATGAGACTCTCACCTTTCTCGACATCAACTCCTGGTATAATCAGATTCAATTGAACCCCGAGGACAGGGAAAAGACTTCGTTCGTCACGAAGTATGGCACATACTGCTATAATGTAATGCGCTTTGGGCTTAAAAATGCAGGGCCACATACCAGAGCCTAGTTAATAAGATGTTCGAACATCAAATAGGAAAATCTATGGAAGTTTACATTGATGAAAAGCTGGTTAAGTCTCTACGCGCAGAAGACCATTTGACTCATTTTCAGGAAACTTTCGACATCCTTAGAAGCTTCAACATAAAGCTCAACCCCGAGAAATGCGCCTTCAGCGTAGGCTCGGGCAAATTTTTAGGCTTCATGGTATCAAACAGGGGGATTGAAATCAACCCCGACAAAATCAAGGCCAACGAAGAAATCTTGGTGGTAAACAACGTAAAGGCCCGTACATCGGTTGATCGGGCGGATAGCGGCGTTGGGCCGATTCATCTCGAGGTCATCAAATCAGAGCTATCACTTCTTCCCTCCACTCAAGAAGAAAAACAACTTTGATTTGACTCCGGAGTGCCAGCGTGCCTTGGAGGAATTAAAATGGTATCTCTCAAGACCGCCTTTGCTCCACACCCCAAAGGAGGATGAAACGCTATAATTGTACCTGGTAGTATCCGAGGTAGCGGTAAGTGGCGTGTTGGTTCGAGATTAACAAGATACACAATTCCATGTCTACTATGTAAGTCGAACCCTAGGAGATGTTGAAACTAGGTATCCACACTGAGAAAAATTAGCTCTTGCATTAATAAGTGCATCTCGAAAATTGAAACCTTATTTTCAAAGTCACCATATATGTGTTTTAATAACATGTGCTCTTCGGAATATATTGCATAAACCTCAATTGTCAGGTCGGCTGGTCAAGTAGGCCATCGAGCTCGGGGGGTACGATATTGAATATCAGAGACATAACATAAGAGATAGAAGTACATAATTTTATCCCGAAAACAAGGCATTCCAATAATTTCAATTATAGCATTTATGTTTGAAAAACAAGAAAAGCAAATGTAATGACCTGCCCGGTCGCTCAGAGAGTTTTAGCCTCGTTTTCCCCATTTTTGCTTCATTGTATGTTGTTCAGCTCTACTATATTGCGTCGGGTTGGTTGACTCGGGTTCAAAGTGATTTTTGGATAGGTATGAGACACTTAGTCTCTTCATTTGGATATTTAGTTGGAAAAGTCAATAGGGAGTTGAATTATGGGTAAAAAATCTCGGATTAAGCTTTTTATGGCTCGGATAGCTTCGTTAGGTGATTTTGGATATAAGAGCGTGATTGGGATGTAATCAGAGGTATGTGGTAGAATTAGGCTTAAATTGGCGAAATTAGATATTTAGTGATTTCCGGTCGACAGTGGGAAATTAGATATTGGAGTCAGGATGAATTCCGAAAGTTGGAATAGGTTCGTAGTGTCATTTTTTACGTGTGTCCAAAATTTCAGGTAATTTGGACGTGTATTGGTTATGTTCGGCATCGTTGGCGAATTTCGGAAATTTAGAAATCCTTAGGCTTGAATTCGTGGTTAATTTGGTGTTTTGATGTTGTTTTGAGTGATTCGAAGGTTCGACTAAGTTTGAATGATGTTATGGGATGTGTTGGTATATTTGGTTGAGGTCCTGAGGGCATCGGGTGAGTTTCGGGGTGGAC
>ML431311.1:110060-142580 GCA_005239525.1 Nicotiana knightiana
GCTTTCAGAAGCCCAAGAATGCTTTGACCACAGCTCTAGTGTAGTTCTGTCATCAGCTTCAGGTTCTTATACCGCGTATTGTGATGCCTTGAGGGTAGGCATTGATTGTGTTTTAATGTAGGAGTATAAAGTGATTGCGTAAAAGTTATGATTTTTGGAAGGGTATAGGGAGATATCAGTTTGAGGCAAAGCTGGCGGGGTTATCTTCTGCGGGATGTCCCGAGGTTGTGTGATCCTTATGTTGTTTTGTAGAAAGTTCTCTTTTACCAGCAAATGATATATGTTATTATTTGAGTTTAGATTGCTTGAGGAAGTTGGCATGTCTATTACAATGGTGAGTGCGAGATTTGCAGATGATTTGAGATATTAGATGGTTCGTATTATACGAGCTTATGAAGGATTTAGTTGGATCTCACTACGATATTGTGGTAGTGATAGCGTATGGGCATTGTGAGTTACTATTTGTCTTGATCTATGGCTTTGAGCCAAGTGGGGGAGTCTGCCAATGATAAATGGATTGCACGATTATGTGATGTATATGTTTCAGTTCGAGGTATACTGGTGAATCAGCTGTGACCTGCAGAGGTGGAGTTTGGGAATGACTCGAGTATTGGAAGTTCTGGATGCTGGTTGTATTATACTCTATGGGAAAATAGGTTCTACTGAATGATTGAGATATATCTATAAAGGGTGTAGTGTGTGTGGAGTAGGAATTTGCTTGGTTTCTTAAGGGCGTGGGTTACTCCCTTGGGTGTTGGTGTACTAATGGGGGCACAGGTCGTTCGGTCCGCTTGATCAGTTTAATTGAGAATTGCGTAGAGTGGCTGACTCTCGAGAATGGTTCTGATGGATTCAGGGTTTATTTGGCTGGAAACTGAGATTTTCATTTGAAGGCGTCAAGAATTGTGATATTTCTATATCGTTGTGGATTCTACATTCCGGTATCATGAAAGGGAAGAATAGCTTAAATTCATCAAAAGTTTCTGTAGAGTAAGTATTTGAGATGTGGTACTTTGGGGTGCTTAAGAGACATTAAGTGGTTTATGAGCCTTAGGGAGATGTGGTTCTATGCTAGGGCCTCGCGTGGTGATTTCTGGTTGAGGATGTTGATACTATGGCAAGGAGAAGAATCAATTAGAAGGTAATTAAGAAGGAAATCAAGGAAAAAGGACAGCTTGGTAGTAGATTGGATCGGCATGGTAATGAGTAAGACTGGTTCTTTGGGTGCTTATGATGTGGTAAGGTTCTATGTGTGCTTCGTGGCAATGCTCCTGGGTGTTGACGGCCTGCGTAGCTTAGATGAGTTAGAGGGATTCAGTCCCGATGGGTTAGTTCAGTACAATGGGTTTCATAGGGTTCTTGACGGTCTCTACCATTGTTGAGATGTATATTTCCTACTAGTGCTTGGGGCATATTGTAATTTTCACCAGAACCAAAATCAAATGGAAAGTCTTAATTGATTGAGTATGTAGTTGCTTGCGAATCAGAGTGGGTTTGAGGTTGGCCGTATCATTCATATGGTGGTATAATGGGTGCGATGTGTGGTGTAGTATTGAGATTGCGGGTGTTAGGTCACGACGCGAGTTGAAAGGAAGGTTCTGAATTCTTAGGTAGCATGGACGATCTCGGATGATCAGATAGATGATGTTACTTTTAGATATGGATCGATGAAGGTATAAGTTTCAGAAGAGGCACTGTGTTTTGATTTATGGATAGTTCATTGGTATGGCGGTACTCTTCTTGTTTGCTCGGCCGCGGGTATTCAAATTTGGCCTTGTAACACATACGGATTATAGGCGAGTAGTAGACATTCAGGCGATGGACTTGAGATCGGATATGGTGATTTGTGTGCTCTGAGGGCTGTAGAGACATAGCCAAGGTTAGTAAGAGGGTAGTCTGTGTTGTGATTCGCTCGTTGTTGGGTTTATTTGTGTTCTGGAATGAGTTATGGGTTACTCTTCCATGCTACGAGGAGTTATGATCCATTGGTTTTAGGTACACATGGTGCGGTTCTATTGTGGTCTCATAGTGTAATTTGAGTGAGCTAAGTAATTGAGTATTGCATGATTGAGGCGTGTTGGTTATGTTCCTTCGGGTTTCGTGTGGCATCGTACTGTCTGTTTCTTTGTGGTTATGGTAATGAAATTTGAGTACTGGATATTGAATTTTGCATGGTGATTGATTTTGAGCATTGCGACTTGAGCTATTTCATGAGGAACAATGTTTGGATGGGGTCGTGCATTGCAACGAAGTCATGTTGGGATATGATCCTTGTGTTAGATTTCATGTGTTATGGTTCTACAGTGAGAGATGGGTTGTTAGCATCACGCTATGGCGGTATTTTTTGAGCTTGTAGTTCTCTCGCTTGGCTAATTTTCTGTGTTTGAGTAAACGTGTCCTGTTGCATATTGGTGCATGGATTGCATGGGTTGTGGCTTTAGATTGTATTGATACGTCCCTAGAGTGGTTGTGGTAGATGAGATGAGGTCCTCAGACCTAGAATGGGTACTTCTGGATCTGGTTACGGTATATTTGGGAGGATATTGATGCTGATCGGCTGAGATATTTTTCTATATTTCCTGTCGAATAGAGGGAGTTCCATCACTTGTTGATCGGACGAATGGTTATGGGTTCTGTGTGTTTATTTCATCATTGGAAGTATATGAAGGTGTTAGAACGGGTCTCTGTTTGATAATAGGGTTATTTCCGGTAATGGACTGCTTGAGCAGCTGCTATGATTAGAAATTATCGCTATGAGAGTTTGGGTTATGTGGTATGTCATGTGATTTCAACTTGGAGTATGACTATGACTTGATTCAGCTTGTTCAGACTTATATAGTTTGTGGATGCGTGATTCTGATCTTATAGAAAAGTTCAGATGTGGAAATTTGATTCTAAGGCTTATAGGCTAGGTTGGATGAGAAGTTTTAGATGTGTTATGTTATTAGATCTATGCGGGATAGGGTGACGTGGGATCACCCCTGGGTATGTGTGTGGGCGATTTGATGGATTTTGGAACAACTCTTGGCACGTTCAGGGATGAACGTGTGTTTAAGTGGCAGAAGATGTGAGGGATGTGACTATTGGGGATGATCAGGTATAGAGGATGCATGGTCGGATTTGTGTGACCAATGTGGATGGGCTATGTGGGTTGATTCTTGCGGAGGCCCATAGTACGCGGTATTCCATTCATCCGGGTGCCGCGAAGATGTATCAGGACTTGAGGTAGAACTATTGGTGGAGAAGTATGAAGAAGGACATAGTGGGGTTTGTAGCTCGGTGCCTTAACTGTCAGCAAGTAAAATATGAGCATCACAGACCGGGTGGCTTGCTTTAGAGGATAGAGATTCCAGAGTAGAAGTGGGAGTGTATCACCATGGATTTCGTAGTTGGGCTCCACAAATTTTGAGGAAGTTCGTTGCTATTTGGGTGATTTTGGATCAACCAACCAAGTCCGCACACTTCATTCCAGTGGGTACTACTTATTTTTCAGATCGGTTGGTTGAGATTTACATCTAACAGACTGTTCGCCTTCACAGTGTGCCAGTCTCCATCATTTCAAATAGAGGCACGCAATTCAAATCGCTATTTTAGAGAGCCGTGCAGCCAGAGTTGGGCACTCAGGTGGAGTTGAGTACAACATTTTACCCTCAGATGGAAGAGCAGTCCGAGTGCACTATTAAGATATTTGAGGATAAGCTACGTGCGTGTGTCACCGATTTTAGGGGTTTGTGGGATCAGTTTCTGCCACTCGCGGAGTTTGCTTACAACAACAGTTATCAGTTGAACATCCAGATAGCTCCGTATGAGGCTCTGTATGGGAGGCGGTGTAGATCCCCAGTAGGTTGGTTTGAGCCATGTGAGGCTAGCTGTTG
The DNA here is from genome assembly GCA_005239525.1 of Nicotiana knightiana. NCBI lineage: Eukaryota > Viridiplantae > Streptophyta > Magnoliopsida > Solanales > Solanaceae > Nicotiana > Nicotiana knightiana. The sequence goes on from ML431311.1 coordinate 113,936, forward strand.
GTTACAGACTTGGTTAAGGATGCATTGAACAAGGTTAAATGGATGCTGGAGTGGCTTCGCACGATGCAGTTTAGACATAAGAGCTATGCCGATAGGAAGGTTTGGGATGTGTCTTACATGGTTGGGAAGAAGATTCCGCTGAAGATTTCACCCATGAAGGGTGTTATGAGGTTCTGGAAGAAGGGAAAGTTGAGCCCTCGGTTTTTTGGGTTGTTTGAGGTACTTCAGAGGATTGGGGAGGTGACTTACAAGCTTGCCTTTCCACCTAGCTTGTGAGTGTGCATTCGGTATTTCATGTTTCTATGCTACAAAAGTATGTCAGCGATCAGTCTCATGTCAGTTCAGTTAGATGGTGATTTGACTTATGATGTGGAGCTGGTGACTATTCTGGGTTGGCATGCTAGAAAGTTGAGATCAAATGATATAGCTTCAGTGAAGGTGCATTGGAGGGGTCAGCCAGTTGAGATGGCTACTTGGGAGATCGAGCGGGAGATGCAGAGCAGATATCCACACCTATTTGGGACTCTAGGTATGTTTCTAGACCCGTTTGAGGACAAAAATTCGTTTAAAAGGGAGATGATATAAGGACCTGACGGTCATTTCGAGAGTTGTAGACCCGTTCCCCTATTTTCTTATCTTTTTGTGTTGTACAGTTGTTATATTACTTATCGGGTTAGTCGGTTCGGGTCCGGGGTGAATTCATAGTGAATTGAGATACTTAGTCTCTTAATTAAAAACATAAGATGGAAAAGTCGACCAGATGTCGACTTATGTGTAAAGGACCTTGGATTTGAATTTTGATGATTCTGTTAGCTCTGTTAGAAAAATTTGGACTTAGGAGCTTGTTCGAATTGTGATTTGGAGGTCCCTAGTAGAATTAGGCTTTAAATGGAGAAAGCTGGAATTTTGGAAAGTTTGACCGGGAGTGGAATTTTTTATATCGGAGTTGTAGTCCCATCCCGAAAGTTGTGGTAGGTTTGTGGTTTCATTTGTGACTTGTGTGAAAATTTTGATGTCACTCGGATGTGGTTTGATAGGTTTCAGCGTCGTTTGTAGAATTTGGAAGTTTCAAAGTTCATTAGGCTTAAATCTATGTGCAAATTGTGTTTTTTATGTTGTTTGAGGTGATTCGAGGGTTCGACTAAGTTCGTATGATGTTTTGGGACTTGATGGTATGTTTGATCGAGGTCCCAGGTGCCTCGGGTGAGTTTCGGGTGGTTAACGGATCGTTTTTTGACTTTGCATGTTGGATAAGACTAGTGGTGCGTTTTCTAATCTCCTTATATGCAACCGTGTGGGCAGGTTCGTGATCGCGTAGGATTGTTTAGGCAGAGGTGATTTTGCTCTATGCATTTGCGAAGTGATGGTACGGGGTCACGTAGGTTTTCCTAGGCTGTGCATCGCGAACGCGTAGGGCAATGACGGTTTCGCGAAGAGGAGAGGGGGAGACTAGGTGTCACGCGTTTGTGCTTCGCGATCGCGTGAGGTGAGATGCGACCGTGTAGGATTGGAGGAAGTTGTGGTATGCGTTCGCATGGAGGTCTCCACGTTCGCTAAGGTAAGTTGAGAGGCAGACTATTTTTTGCTTCGTGATCGCGAGGCAATTTACGCGATCGTGACCAAGGATCACTTGGCAGAACTTTAAATATTTCAAAATGAGGGTTTGAACCCATTTTTCCTATTTTGAGTTAGAAACCTTGGATTTGGGCGATTCTTGAAGGGATTTTCAAGGATTTGATCGGGGTAAGTGATTCTTGTGTAATTTTGGTCAAATTCTATGATTATGCCTTTAATTCCATCATCTAATTTGTGATTTGGGGTGAAAATTAGGGAAAAAGGGGAAGAGTTCTTGGGCTAGATTTTTGAGGTTTTGAACGGGATTTTGTTATCATATTTGAGTAAATTTGGTATGGTAAGACTAGTGAGTGAATGGGCTTTCGGGTTTTGTGACTTTTGTCGGATTTCAAGACGTGGGCTCAGGGGCCAGGTTTGAGCCGATTTCGGGGTTTAGGTTATAAATTCGTATTTTTCTTGTGGAATTGATTCTTTTAGCCTATATTGATTGTATATTACTGCTCATGGCTACATTCGGGACGTTCGCATACCGATTTTAGAGGCAAAGGCGTGTTGGAGTAGAGTTTTGCCCAGATTGAGGTAAGTAACTCTTTCAAACTTGGTTCTGAGGGTTCGAAACCCCGAATTATGTGTTTTGTAATTGATATTGAGGTGACGCACATGTCAAGTGACTGGCGTGCGGGCATGCACCGTGAGAATTGTGACCTGGTCGATTCCATGGAACTGTATAGTGGTTCTATCTTGTTGATATCCTTATTTTTATCATGTGATAAAGTAATTGAGTTGTCGATCATGCTAGTTATCATGTTTAGGCTTTATGCCGGTAATGTTGGGACCCATAGTGGTAGTTTTCTTGTTATCATCTTACCGATTTCATTGATATTTCATACTCAGTCATATTCATGCATTTCATATCATATCTTCGTCTCTGTGGTTATTTGTTGGTACATCATATCATTGTTTACGGGCTAGTTTCATTACATTGTGAGCCTACGAGTGAGACTGGAGAGATTGATGACTGAGTGAGGCCGAGAGCGTGATAATGAGTGACAGTTATGGGATCGCGCTGCATGCCACATCGGTTATACTAATTTATGGGATCACTTAGGCTGAATGAGCTCCTTCGGAGTCAGTATACACCCCCAGTGAGCACACTTGATATTATTGAGGGATGGATCTTCCCTGGACATGCATCTTGTCCAAAGCACTATATTATACTTGGAGATGGATCTTCTCCACGGGCTGGTGTCACGCCCCAAAACCAAGGGACGATACTGGTGCCTAACCGGATGATCCCGGTCAAGCGGACCTGGATTGCTTTTCCTGCCCAACGCGTTACCCCCTGTTTATGATATACAATATTCCATATGAAATAGAAAATTAAATCAAAGCATGGACTTACAACTTAAGTTCATTTATCCTTTTAACATTTTAGCATTTGATAATCCCAAAAGATACAAGCTATATGCAACATTTCCGATTCAGTCCACGATTACGAGTAAATACAACTACAGCCGAAAATATATATATATATAACCCACATAGTGTCTACGGAGACTCAAAGAATACTAGGAGTTTACATAGATTTGCCGGCGACAAGGCCACGACTATACCTTTAAAGACACAACACGTACAAAAGAAGATGATATAGACTACACACGGCCCCGAGAGGAAATGGGGCTCACCAGAACTGCTGAAAGGATGAAGAGGAGGCCCACCATCGGCGGTCGAAACTACCTGCTATAGAACCACCTACATCCATGTAAAAGATATAGCGCCCCCGGCAAAGGGGACGCTAGTACCATTGAATAAAACTAGTATGTATGAACAAGCTTCATTCTAAGTAGAATCAAACAATACACAAATAGAGGACAGTCAGGGAAACCAAACAAATACCACACAGAAATACAGAAAATCACAAATGAAGGTTTCACAGTTACTCATTTCAATTTTTCATCTGTTGCGGCGCGCAACCCGATCCCACCGTACATTCACATCTCACCCTTATTTCCTCTTCACACTTATTACTTCGTGTTGCGGGGCAACACCCGATCCCACCGTATAATCACATTTCACCCTTATTACCTCTCCACCCTTATTACTTCGTGTTGCGACGCGCAACCCGATCCCACCGTACAATCACATTTCACAGCAGCAACCACCAACAATTAAATCACAAGGATCTTCATCATGAAGAATATAAGTTCATATCAACCAATAACTATGAGAAATCAAGGCACAACGATCCTTACCAATTAGTAATTCATATATGGTGTTGCCACAATAATTTAACTCAATAAAATTAGTCCATATTTACTTTCATTATTTGCTACACAACCTTTAGCACTTTGATACGTTCAACAATGTAATTATAGCAACATCAACCAACAATTCGATCACAAAGATTCTCATCATCAAGGATACTCATTCGTAACAACCAAGTAACCATATGAAATCAAGGCCACATAAATCTATATCAAATAGTGAGTCATATACGGTATGCCATCAACATATAGCTCAACTAATTTATCCACGTTTCTTTCTATTATTTACTACATAGGATTTATCACTTAGATACATTCAACAATTGGATTCGTTATCATTTCTTTCTTTTGGTAGTACATCCTTTCATACTGATGTATTTAACAGTTAACGAGCTTTGCACATGATAGAGTAAGCACAAGGAATCACCTTTTTCACAATCTCATATAGCATGGTGTCATGGCACTCAACTAGGACAATCAGAGAATAGAATCTTACTTCTCAACACATTAGAACAATCAATTCACATTTGCTCAAGCAAGAAACTCATACCAAATGCTCGGACACCAACAAGGTGACTCTACAAAGATTAAAGTTAGTCATACATACCTCGAGTCAGAATTTCCCTTTAATATTTATTCTCAAACCACCGGACCTTCTATCACCTCTAATCTAATTTACAAGGTGTCATGTTTAGACTTAGAATTAGAAATCATGAACTCATTTAGGCATTTTATCAAACACTATGTGACCCCTTTGATTAATTAATCCCCTTTTTAGTGGAAAGTTACTCTAACTTACACCCCTTTGCTAGATTAGGACAAATCATGAACATGCATGCAAGTCTTAGCTTTTATCTTCAAGAACCAATTCATGTGTGTTCAATTTTTAACCAAAACCTGAGAATTGAATAAGAAATGGGGTGGGGACTTACCCCTTATGGTGAAGAAGATGAAGATTACTCGATAATTTTCGGGCCTGAGTAGAGAAGATGGACCAATTTGATGAAGAAGAAGACTTTCTCTCACTAAACTCACTCTCCCTTATCTCCATTTTGTTCAGATACCCGTTAAAATGAAAGGGGGTAAGTGTTTTAATTAAGATGGGGTCGGGTATAAAAATTAGAAGTTAAAAGCCCCGAAGCAGGAAATGCGGTCAGGAATGCGATCGCATTCTTTCTATGCGGTCTGCATTCCTGTCGCATAAATGGCCCTCAAATGGGCCAAAATGGGAACCTGACTGCCCACGTAGGCGACCACTATGCGGTCCGCATACCTGTTATGCGAACGCATAGCATAACCTCCTTCGCAAAAATGGAGGTGCAAGAATGCGACAGCTATGCGGTCCACATTCCCAAAATGCAATCGCATCTTGCGCCGCACAGCTGTCCTCAAATTGGACAGCAGGTTGTCCAGGTATGCGACCACTATGCGGTCTGCATACCTGATCTGTGATCGCATAGTGGACCGCAGATCTGCGCAACCCTGGAAAATTTTATCTTTTAAGTCCCAGGGTACTTTTTACTCCACAAGGGTCCGTTTTAAGAATTTTCTACAGTTATAACCACATGGGGACCCATTCGGGAATTGTTTTTAGACTTGAAATTTTACGGGTCTTTAAATCCTCCACCACTTAGAATCATTCATCCTTGAATGAGGATCGAGGAATCACTTAGTTAAGAGAACACAAAACATGTTAACCCCAAATTTTTACTAACTCCGATATTTCCTGAAAAATTCGCCAGAGTTTCCTTTGTAATTAGGCTTATCTACCTGTCAGAGAGCCCCCGAAACACATTTTAACCAACTCCACACATTTTCAGTTACTCTACCAACTTGCACATAATCCGGTCATTTCAACAAGTTGCATATAATTCAATTACTTTCAGAAGCCACACATAGTTTAGTTAACTCCACAAATTTGCACATAATTCAACTATTACAATGAGTTGCACATGATTAAGCTATTTCAAGGAGTTGCACATGATCCAACTAATCACAACAACATATACATTTATAGCACAAAGTTTGAGAACTCACAATAGTAGGGTAATTAGGGGAGTGGAGTGTTCTTGCACAAAATTTGACACCGATGTAATTGCTTAGAGATGACAACTTTCAAAAACAAATTTTTCAAAAATTTTGGAAGCATCTCCTTTGTAACTAGGCCTATCCACCTGTCAGAGAATCACCCAAGACCATCCTAAAAGCTCATCAATAACTCGACAAAGCACCACAATGTATTTACCCATAACACTAATTCTCAACATCACAAGAACTACATTATCACAATGACACCTGAACATGGACTGCACATTTTTAGATCATAACACCAATAAGGTACCTTTCAAGTCAAAACTAATTGATATATAATCAAGTGAAAATATTTTCCTTCCACGACACTTTCGACCTTCAAGGTGGCCTCCTCGACTTACAAGATTTTCCATAACACATTCGCGGAAACAATCCCAACCCCTAAACTTACCTAACAAGGATGATATCTAGATACCTCGCATAAGTTAACTACCCATTAACTTCACCTTCAATAATCTACACCAAAATGATACACAAAGGATCTTCCAACTAGCTTCTTAGACATAGATATATGAAAACACAAATACATGAGAAACATCATACCCCTAGTGCAACCTAATGGGAAATGCGCTTATGTACTCTTCATTATCAATTCACATAACATCTACCGGGGAAAATTTTGAGAATAATCGGTTCACCCTCCTGAATTCTAAATCTCTATGCGAGCACCCAAACTAAACCCATGGTGACCTTCACGATTACTGTAAGATGTGCTATAATAAATTGACCATAAAATTACCTACTGAATATGTGTGATCACAGGATGGCTTTGACACGTTTGAACATTCAATACCAAATAAATCTAATACAATAAAGAGCAAAAAAGTTCAAGATTGGGTTGGAATTACTCAGGAACCCATTAACGTACTGAGCGGAGTATTTCATGAGGTTATATGCCAAGAGACACGAGGATTTCTATTAATGAGACTAACATGGTTTAATCCAGGTGACTAAATCAATTATTAGATAAATGAAGCATAGTGGTGACTAGTATTCTTAGATGAGGTGGATACCATGTACGTGAACTTGAGATTCTAAAGAAGTGATCAAGTCTGATACACTAGTTGTGTCCCTGAGTGTAAGGCAAGTAGTTGAGCTCAAATGGTAAGACTCTTGCAACATGGGTGTGATTGAGGCCTCAAATGAAATACGTGGAATTTGATTTCACTCCTAGTAATAAGCGACACAAGTAATTTATGCCACAAGCGCATGAGGATGGAAAAGAAGTCATCTACTTATGAGATTATCATCATTCGAACAATCTAACACTTCCTAAGGCAGTGGAATGCCAGAGGTAGCAAAATTCCCATACATGACAATGACATTGTCAATACTCCTAGGACCCGAGTGAGCAGGAAGTCACATAACCTCATCAAATCTGACCCATTTAAGACTTTTGAAAAGGAGACACACTTTGTTTTGAAATCATGGCAATTTAAGCTTGAACTTTAAAGAGAGTCATTACTTTTAGAACCCATGAGACAAGACCTCGTAGCCCTAGAAAATCGTCAACAATGTCGAGAAAGTACTTAAAATCATTACGAGTTAATGTAGAATAAGGCCTCGAAGTGACCATATGAATAATTATGAAAGGGTGAGAAGTCTTGATGCACTTATCGGAGAAGAGTAACCTGAGTTATCCAGTCACATGGACAAGCAAAGCAGGTGGATGATTGTTTAGGAGAAAATCTCACAAGGAGTGCGAGCAATATATTTTTATCCTAACAGAAGGAACATACCCCGACCCTTGATGCCATAAGTCATAAAGTTAGCTTCATAAAGAGAGTTACCAGATGAAAATAGATAGTAAGGCAGCACAACTAAGAGCATCATTTGGAATCAACAAGCTTAAACAGAGTTGAAGACATTAGAAGTCTGTAGTAAAGGGGAAATTTTCCCACTCTCAGGGCACTTGTAGAGTACATAAAAGTGAGGTTAATTAAATCAGATCATATAGTTGGATATCTAGTCAAGAATTTGAGATACTATTGCATTGGTGATTACGGGTAAACAACACATGATGCACGGCATATGAAAGGAAAGCGAGAGAGCTTATAGAAGTGACCTTTACATTACAACTACTAGGAAGGGTGGTAATATAAGGGATCACGTGAAGCTAAATTTTTTTTTTTGAAAGAAGATCTATGTATGAAGTCACATGATGTATAGCTCCAGAATCCAACAACCAACTATTGCTAGCGACTCTACTTCACAATGAAGCTCCACAACACCCTTGATGAACTTGAAGTGCAGTGGGAACCCATGTCATTTGTGGTATTTATTAATCCATTGACCATATATCTAGAAGTATTTTAAAATTAGAGCTACTCTTTCTGGTTCAGAGTTCAACCTTTAAGGATACTGCTTCTAAGGGAATATGATTGAGAAGGGATAGTATAACCGATAGTGAATGAAGCAGGCTCGTAGTTAAAGTAAGAGGATGGATTGACGTGCCCCCGCCACCTATAATCCCATATCCTTGTTTAGTTATGTTAGAATACTGAAAACTCTAGTAATATCAGAGGATCGAAAACAAGTTAGCTAGAAAATAAAGTATTATTACATCTATCCCACTTTCTGGATTCAGCGGAATTGGTACAGAATTAGGGTGGATTACTATTGATAAAAAAAATTGTATTTCTAGATACCAGAGACACAATTATGCTCTTTCTTCATCCCTCGAAATTGGAACTGAGAAATGGGTCATCAACTAGGGGAAAGCCGGGTATGTCAGATGAACTAACAAAAAGGGAACTTGAGGTTTTAGGAGAAAACTCAATAGCTTCACGACTAGTGGAGCCACTACAAACATCAAAAAAATCAGCTGGATTCGCGGAAACATGGAGCAATTAACATATAACGACACTTAAACAAGTATTATGCAATCCAAAGGAGGAGCGAAAATGCTCGTCTTCTTTATAACCAAAAGAAGAACAACCTTCAAGAATAAGATGAGCAACAAGAATAAGTAGCAAAATCCAGCTACATGGAGGCTCGACGGTCCCTAGCTTCGATGGAGATTTTTATAGTGTTTAAAAGTAATTGAGCAGACCAAATTTAGAAAATAACCTGTCGGGGAAAGAGGGAGATTCTCGCCAAACAAACAAAAATCTTGCCGATTCCGACCACTAGGCCAAAATGAAAGCCTCAACAAGGATAGAGCGAGGGCACTACCATACTAGAGATGATGATGACACAAGGCAAGATCTTCACTATGACACTATGTCAACATTTAGATGATGCAAAAACTTGAAGAAAAATGGCCTAGGATTTCGAATAGAGAAGAATAATTGGTCGAGAGAAAATATCCTTTTATTTTGTGCGAAAATATTAGAATTGTCCATCCATTCATTCGGGAAGAAATTCTTCGGGTATAGTCCCTTGTTAGAGCTTAGAAAGGCGTGTTGGAAATGGTAATTCTATAGCTACAACTCAACTCAAGGACATGCTTATAGAGCTCGATGTACTAAGAGATTGCATATAATAAAATTTGCGGTGGGGTGGATTCATGAAATATTGGATCTCGTTCAAAGAGTAGGTGCATGAAATTTATTGCGACTCAACATTTATTAAGACCATGCCTATGAAAATTCTTCAATATGGATGTACATATACAACAAGAATACATTGGTTGTGCTAAGGAGTGACGTACTTGGTGACTTTAGGTTGATAGGGCAATAGCTGAATCGATGCCCCTCGACTCCACATCCCTAACGTACGTTGGTACCATACCGATATACTATANTTGCCCTTCGGACTCAATGGTGGGATCAATCCCTCCTCATGGCTTCAAACACGCGGATTATTGTATCAGGATTACTCATTTTGAGAGTAAGGTTTGGAGAGAAAACTAACTCCCTAACTTGAGCTCTATCGCACGATTGGAGTATCAAAGAAGGGTGAAATTCCTAAATGTCCATGTAGCCCCCTAATTATAGATGTGGTCGACAACACACCGATAAGAAGGGCTCTACTAGACACGGCTCCGAGACATCCTAGGACACTTTAAAACCTTAGGCTCTGATACCAAGTTTGTCACGCCCCAAAACCGAGGGACGAGACCGGCGCCTAACCGGATGATCCTGGTCAAGTGGACCTGGATTGCCTTTCCTGCCCAACGCGTTACCCCGTGTTTATGATATATAATATTCCATATGAAATAGAAAATTAAATCAAATCATGGACTTACAACTTAATTTCATTTCTCCTTTTAACATTTTAGCATTTGATAATCCCAAAAGATACAAGCTACATGCAACATTTCCAATTCAGTGCACGATTACGAGTATATATATATACAACCCACATAGTATCTACGGAGCCTCTAAGAATACTAGGAGTTTACATAGATTTGTCGGCGACAAGACCCCGGCTATACCTTTAAAGACACAACATATATAAAAGAAGATGATATAGACTACACATGGCCCCGAGAGGAAATGGGGCTCACCAGAACTACTGAAAGGATGAAGAGGAGGCGCCACTATCGGCGGTCGGAACTACCTCTTATAGAATCACCTAGATCCATGTAAAAGAGGTAGCGCCCCCGGCAAAAGGGACCCTAGTACCATTGAATAATACTAGTATGTATGAACAAGCTTCATTCTAAGTAGAATCAAACAGTATACAAATAGAGGACAGACAGGGAAACCAAACAAATACCAGACAGAAATACAGAAAATCACAAATGAAGGTTTCACAGTTACTCATTTCAATTTTTCATCTGATGTGGCGCGCAATCTGATCCCACCTTACAGTCACATCTCACCCTTATTGCCTCTCCACCCTTATTAATTCGTGTTTCAGCGCGCAACCTGATCCCACCGTACAATCACATTTCACCCTTATTACCTCTCCACCCTTATTACTTCGTGTTGCAGCGCACAACCAGATCCCACCGTACAATCACATTTCACAGCAACAACCACCAACAATTAAATCACAAGGATCTTCATCATGAAGAACATAAGTTCATATCAACCAATAACTATGTGAAATCAAGGCACAATGATCCTTACCAATCAGTAATTCATATATGGTGTTGCCACAATCATTTAACTCAATAAAATCAGTCCATATTTACTTTCATCATTTNATCCCACCGTACAATCACATTTCACAGCAACAACCACCAACAATTAAATCACAAGGATCTTCATCATGAAGAACATAAGTTCATATCAACCAATAACTATGTGAAATCAAGGCACAATTATCCTTACCAATCAGTAATTCATATATGGTGTTTCCACAATCATTTAACTCAATAAAATTAGTCCATATTTAATTTCATCATTTGCTACACAGCCTTTAGCACTTTGATACGTTCAACAATGTAATTAATAGCAACATCAACCAATAATTCAATCACAAAGATTCTCATCATCAAGGATATTCATTCGTAACAACCAAGTAACCATATGAAATCAAGGCCACAGAAATCTTTATCAAACAGTGAGTCATACACGGTATGCCATCAACATATAGCTCAATTAGTTTATCCATGTTTCCATTCCATTATTTACTACATAGCATTTAGCACTTAGATACATTCAACAATTGGATTCGTTATCATTTCTTTCGTTTGGTAGTACATCCTTGCATACCGATGTATTCAACAGTTAACGAGCTTTGCACATGATAGAGTAAGCACAAGGAATCACCCTTTTCACAATCTCATATAGCATGGTGNAAATCAGAAAATATAATCTTACTTCTCAACACATTAGAACAATCAATTCACATATGCTCAAGCAAGAAACTCATACCAAATTCTCGGACACCAACAAGGTGACTCTACAAAGATTAAAGTTAGCCATACATACCTTGAGTCAGAATTTCCCTTTAATAGCTATTCTCAAACCACCGGACCTTCTATCACCTCCAATCTAATTTACAAGGTGCCATGTTTAGACTTAGAATTAGAAATCATGAACTCATTTTGGCATTTTATTAAACACTATGTGACCCCTTTGATTAATTAATCCCCTTTTTAGCGGAAGGTTACTCTAACTTACACCCCTTTGCTAGATTAGGACAAATCATGAACATGCATGCAAGTCTTAGCTTTTATCTTCAAGAACCAATTCATGTGTGTTCTGTTTTTAATAAAAACCTGAGAATTGAATGGAAATAGGGTGGGAACTTACCCCTTATGGTGAAGAAGATGAAGATTTATCGATAATTTTCGGGCCTGAGTAGAGATGATGGACCAATTTGATGAAGAAGAAGACTTTCTCTCACTAAAATCACTCTCCCTTCTCTCTATCTTTTTCAAATACTCGTTAAAATGAAAGGGGGTAAGTATTTTTATTAAGTTGGGATCGGGTATAAAAATTAGAAGTTAAAAGCCCCGAAGCAGGAAATGCGGCCAGGAAATGCGATTGCATTCCTGCTATGCGGTCCGCATTCCTGTCGTATAAATGGCACTCAAATGGGCCAAAATGGAAACCGGACTGCCCATGTATGCGATCACTATGCGGACGCATACCTGTTATGCGATCGCATAGTGCGTCGCATAACCTTCTTCACAAAAATGAAGGTGCAAGGATGCGACAGCTATGCGGTCCGCATTCCCAAAATGCGATCGCATCTTGGGCCGCATAGCTGTCCTCAAATTGGACAGCAGGCTGTCCAGAGCATACCTGATCTGCGATCGCATAGTGGACCGCAGATCTGCGCAACTCTGAAAAATTTTATCTTTTAAGTCCCGGGGTACTTTTTACTCTACAAGGGTCCGTTTTAAGAATTTTCTACAGTTATAACCACGTGGGGACCCATTCGGGAATTATTTTTAGACATGAAATTTTACGGGTCTTTACAGGATTGGCCCTACTCGGTATTGGGTGACTGATGTTTAGTGATGCATATATTCGGGGATGGATCTTCCTTCGGCCGTTTGGGCCATATAAGTACCTAGTGATTGTTTATTTGAGAGCGTGAACACATGAGGTTGTCGGCATGGTGCATCACATACAGCATGTACATTGACATGTAGAATTGGTGAAATTTTATGCTTCATATCATTCATATTTGATCTATTTTACTGTTTTGGGTTATCTATTGAACTTGAAAGCACGCCTACATTTCTTCACTATTATTTCTATATTATATTGTGTTGGTTGAGTTTGTCACTACCTTTCAGTCCAAAAGTTGAATTTGTTACTTAGTTGGTTGTACTCATGTTGCACCATGCACCTCGTGTGAACATCCAGGTGCTTTCGGTCACGAGGCTGCTGATTGAGGAGACATGATCTCAGGGACTATCGAGGTAGCCGCATGGCATTCACAAACCTTGACTCTCCTTCAATATCCTTATCTATATTTCAGTTCTTACTCTTTAGACATTGTAGTAGACTATATTCTGGCATAGATGCTCATGTACTCGGTGACACCACAGTTTTGGGATAGATTGTATTATGTTGCGGGTTTATTTATGTTTCAAAAAGGTTTTTCTTAAATATTAATTGCTTCCATTTTATATTTTCATAGCTTTTACTGTGTTAAGATAGTTGCGTAGTGGCTTGCCTAGTTCTACGATAGGCGCCATCACGACGGTTGGTTTTTGGTCGTGACACTTTCTACCCTGATAATTTTGCTAATTGGAGTTTCGTTTGACCTTATTTGTGTTGGTTTAAGTACTACATCATGAGTTAGAGTCCATTCTTAGAGTCCCGTAAATTTAAGAATCATGTTAGCAGAGAACTTGAACTAAGTGATGACTTCGATTGCGTGCTATGTGCTATCAGATATTGAGATAATTAGAAAATCACGTCTTACGCCTAGTTATTACTTCATGCGATGTCTTATTTATGGACTCTCTTCATTAATAAATAAGCTCATGAATGATGTTTAAGAATCTGGAATTGCCACTTATTCTCTCTCATGGTTTTATCACCTCATGTACATATGTGTGCTTTTCTACACAGATATTATATTATTAGAATTAATGGATCTCACCTCTAATATGAGATCATTAGGCCTGTGATTCTTGATCCAGGCTCCTTCTGAGAAATAGATTTAGTTCATCTTTCATGACTTTTAAAAGCAATCTTGATTTTGACACTTTTTAGTTAAGTGATTGTTAATTAGTAATTTATAATTTCTGCAAAATATGTAATATGCCTGTGTAGTTAGGTTGGCAGAGGCTTGAAGCGATTTATTTGGACCGAGTCGGAGTCCCCTGTGGGAAAATTCCAGAAAGAATTGTTCGAAGTCATAAAGTCCATCTTGTTATTAGTTCTTTTAATCCGCTTTGTAATAGTCTTACACTAACTTGGATATAATAGTGAAAAGAGGATTGGGGATTGGGAATTGTCTGCATTTATGTGCTACTCGTTATTTTAATTTTCTTTATTAAATTCTCTTTACTTTCAAATAGTAGTACCATGCCTGTAGGATTTAATTAATAGTGGAAATCAGACTTGGTCTCTGTTTCAACAAGTGTGAGTAGTATCTTATGCTCTCTAGATTCAAAATCTTCCCTTTTTCTTTAAAAAAATAATTATATTTCTTTGAGTTCATTTCAAGTATAAGAGTTCTATTTTAATGATAGTTTTCTCTCTTCACATATATCTTCTGGTCAATTTGCTTAGAAAAGAAGATCTTGTTGTATTGTTTTTGGTATATGATTCAACACATGCTTCTTCTTTCCTTCATCCATCTAAAAAATCTGAATGTTTTTTTTAATGCCTATTTTTCTCATATATCAATAAGTTTAATACCTCTCCAGGTTGATCTTCACAATCCTCAGCTATTAAAGAGAATTTAGTACTCTTTAAAGGCCTACTGCATTCTTATTGATGTTTTTTCTTAAGTCTTTTATTCATTCACTTTTAACGGCTTAAAATGATTCTGCAACGAACAACCCTACCTGTTATGTGTTCAAGATCATAAACGGAATATATTTGAGCATTTAATCACCTAGATATATATAATTTAAGTCTAAAATAAATTACTTGTCTAATGATTTTGAAAAGCTTGCATAAATTTTACTCTTGGCTATCTGGGATTTTTAATTTGTTTTACGTGTGCAAATTTGATTAGACACTATCTACAAGATCAACAAGACTTTTTTTTATTATTATTTATAATAAGAAAACTAATATGTCATGCGATACTTGTTGTTATATAGTCATCTAGATATCATGCCCTTAAGTTGTCTATGTAATGAGGTCATTTTTCCTGTTAAAGCAATAAGATTTGAAAATTTATTTTCTTCCTCCTTGGTTGGGTTTAAGTTATTAAGAACATGAACAACTAGAAATCATGTTCCTAGGATATCTCTAAGGACTCTATACACACATAAAGCTAGAAGAATATGTGGTTTCCTGCTACATATATTGTATGCAATTTTGTGTATTTTCCAGTTGGTAGAAGCTTGAAGGATCTCAAGAATTGATCCAGGATATAGGAATACAGAGTTCAATTGGGTTCAACTGGCAGCTTTGAGAACATCTTCAGTTTCTAGTCATTTTAAATTCATGGCTTGTAATAACACTAATAACAGTAGAATTTTAGATACTTAGGGGAGGGGGTGTCACGATCCAAACCGATGGACCGCGATGGGCATCCGGTACCATACTCAAATGTGTGCATACGTAACATAACTTTCGTATCATCTTTCATAGGTAAATGAACTGGAGTAAAGCATAAAGACTTATACATATGACATACTGGCCTATAAGACCAAAATGATCATTCATACACTGAACATAAGCCGACAAGGTCGTACAATCTTTTACATACACGACATATGTCTACCAGCCTCTAAGAGTACATAAATGTAATAAAGGTCAGTACAAGGGCCCGCCATACTAATCAATATGTCCTAATCATACTGACCACATAAGCAACTCCGGAGCAAATAGAGAGCATCAACACCTTCTACTGAGATGATAGCCTACTTGGAGGACTCTCAACCTGTCTATCGGGACCTGCGGGCATGAAACGTAGCTTCCCCAGGAAAAAGGGACGTCAATACAAATAATGTACAGAGTATGTAAGGAGTTAAAATAAGTGAAAGCTAAAACTAAACTGATAATATAATAATTGAACGTAACTGGGAGTCAAAGATGATCTGGAGATATACTTACCTGCTTATACTGACTCAACTCTCTCAATATAGTAAATAAAATAGATGTCTGGCCCTATAAGCCTCGGAACGTGTAACTACTCCGCCGTAGTAGGCTCGCTCGTAGACGCTCAACCATACTAGGCTTTGTATATCGGTCATGCTGGCTCACTCATAGGAGCTCGGCCACGGTAGGCTCGGTATATAACTTATCATTTGATAAGAGGTTGCCCAATAGGGTCCTTCCTACTAATTATAGCTCGATGGTGGCAAAAATACTATAATACTATATATAGTTCCAATAAGGGAGAATATTGTATCCTATTAGACTGGAATAATGTATATAAATTTGGGAGTATAAACTTCTCTTTATGCCTCGTTATCAAACACATGTAGTTACGAGATCATGCTAAAATGACGGAAGGGATAGCCTTAACATACCTGAGCTTATTCTCTCGACAATCCCTCTAACCTATGTCTTTTGTGAAAAATAAGTAACGGTGAATCGAAGTAGGCAAAAATCTATATGATATTCTTGGGAAATTGCCAAAAATTTATTCGTGAAGTGTAGAAATCTGGGTGCATATCATTAAAACTAAGCAATCTTAAATATTCATACTTGAGCAGATTCTCATTTTGAAATACATGATTTTGCTAAAGTGAAAATGTATAAATTTAGCTTGGAGAAATATCCAAAGTGAGATGTCTTAGAGTAATTTGGTAGATAAGAGAATCATCAAATGGGGAGAATGATAAGATCACATAGAAAATAAAGAAAAAGACAAGGATAACTACTTGGCCAAAATTTCATCTAAACATGCCACCTATATTATAAACTAAAGAGTCATGGTTTGGTTTTTGCAAACATTATCCCTTGCTGCCACGTTGGGAGGGTGATTTTTCCATCAATAATTATCTACCATTTTTAATTACATATTAATCTTTTCACTAAAAATTACTAATTACTCAATTATCCACATAATTAAGAATTATCTCAAACTACTTAAAATACTATTCACTTTTAACATGCTTTATGTAACTTACTATCATGGTCATGTGGTACCTTGTATGGCACTAGTCTATAAATACCAGGTATTATAGTTTGAACCGTATTTTAACCCATATTGACAACCTTCAACGAAACTCATTTTCTTTGATTCGTTTACCCTCTAACCTTCACGAATTTATTTATCACTTATTTTGAGATAACATAATACTTATAATTCCAAAATAATCTCATTCCCGAACTTATGTCGATTAACTTACGACGAAACTTTAACGTACGAAAATGAGGGATATAACATCTCATTTCCGAATTTTCATCAATTTACTTATGACGTACTTTCACATACAAAAACATGGGGTGTAACAGGGGAGGAGATTTGCATGCTATTGTTTGTTGTGCTCATTGTTCCTTATTTACTTTGAGAATTTCTCTTCAATCATCTATGACATGAGTTTACGTTTTAGCCGATTAGCATTTCATCGGTGATTAAAAATAAATCTCGAAGCTTTCTACCGTGTGAGAAGAAGGTGTTCTAATTTGAAATAGTGATTTCGGCCCTTCATAAATAGGTTAAGAGTTAATTAATACTAAATTCTATATGTTTGTTGACCCATATGACTTTTTACATTTTTTTTCAAATGTCGGAATTGCTTTTGCTAGGTATATTCCTTTCAAAGATAAAGAAAGATTTTACGTAAGTATTTTTTTTTTCTAATGAACTTTTTTAGATTGGTCAAGGAAGTATATTATATATATATATATATTAAAATTCCCTCGGTAGTTTGGGGGATGAGTAACTCCGTATAATGTATTAGGACTTCTGTGAAAAATTTGAGTTCATTCCAAGTTGATTTGATATGTTTCGGCGCGAGTTTGGAAGTCGAAAGTTCCAAAGCTCATTAAGTTTGATATGAGGTGTGTTTCACTGTTTCAAAGTTGTTATGCGTGATTTATGGCCTTGAGTACGTGTGTGTTATGTTATGGGACTTGTTGGTATGTTCGTACAGTGTCTCGAGGGGCTCGGGTGAGTTTGGGATAGGTCTATATTGTGTTGTGCACGTTTTTCTTATGTTTCGACATCCTCTCTTCAAGCATAAATTGTACCATATTGAACAAATGAGCTCCGATTTCTGATTTGATTGAAACAATAGATCTGTATCGTAATTACGGATCCGTAGCAAAAAGAATCGCCGAATTTGGACATCGTATGAGGATTGTATGATCATTTTACTTAGAATTAGGTTGCCAGATTTTTTTTTCAGATTAATTACCAAATTGCCACTGACTTCGTATATAAAAATATGTAGTATTTTCAAATATTGAAACTAATATATCTCCTTCATTGTAAGGTCAAATGGAGTGATTGAAAATCCTACCTTGACTAAATTTTCACAAGAAATCCATTGGAGGCATCAAAAGCAAGTTTCGGGATCGTTTGGAACGTAAAACGAGGCAAACAACTGCTTATTTGGTCATATGTTAAGTTTGGGAGCTCGGATTTAGACAATTTTTGTAGGTAATTTTAACCATATGGATTGGGGTAAGTGTTCTATACTCGATTTTGGTTATATATCATGAATCCATCTTCGTTTTTAGCATTTGATTGAAGATTTCAAAGTGAAATTTGTGGGGTTAGTCTAAAATTTCAGAAAGTAAATTTTTGAGTTTTGAAAATCGATTCTGAGTCGGATTTGATTGAAACTAGTATGGTTGGAATAGTAATTGAATGAGTTGTTGGACTTTGTGAGTTTCGTCGGGTTCCGAGGCGCGGTCCTGAATTTGACTTTTTGGTTGATTTTGGGATTTTGATTAAAGGAACCTTTATCGATTGGGGTTGTTTCCGTTGGATTTATTTGATGTATTTGAGCTGTTTTTGGTTAGTTTCGAGCCGTTCAGAGGTCGGAACATGCGGGATGGAATTTTTGGAGCATCGCTTGGCTTGCTTTGTGAAATTGGCTCGTTCAAGGTAAGTAACAATTCTAAACTTAGTGCAGAGGGTATGAAACCCCGTATTACGTGTTATGTGATTAGTGTTGAGGTTAAGTACATGCTAGGTGATGGGCATGTGGGTGTGCACCTTGTAAGTTGTGACTCTATTATTTCTGTGGTACTGTATTGTTACCTGATCTTATATGTAACCATGAAATCTCTATGTACTAAAGTAATTGAGCTGTCAATCATGCTAGAGATCATGTTTAGGCTATATGCTAGTACTGTTGGGACCCATGGTTGTCAGTCTTGCTATTGACTTATTGATTTCATTGAAATTTCGTATTCAGTCATATTCATTCATTACATATCATATCTCAGTCTCTGTTGTTATTTATTGATACATTATATCATTATTTTCGGGCTAGTTTCCTGGCATTTGTGAGCCCGTAGAGAGAGACTAGGCCGAGGGCCTCTTGGTGAGGATATTTTCACTATAGCACGTGGGTTGTCCGTGTGGATCCAGATATTGATATTAAAGCACGTGAGTTGTCCGTGCAACACGTGAGTTGTCAGTGTGGATCCAGTATTTATATTGTAGCACGTGAGTTGTCTGTGCGGATTATAGCGCTTAGGTTGTAGGAGCCCCTCCGAAGTCTGTACACCCTCAGTGAGCGCAATTGCTAGCAGTTATTATGTTTGGGCTAGATCTGTCCTGATCAGTACTGAGTGACTAAGTGTGTCGAGTGATTAAACGTGATGAGTGGAAAGAATGAGACAGTGAGATTGAGTACTCTGAGAGTGTGAGTACATGAATTCATCACTGAGATGACTGCATTTGACATGCGTACTTGAGTTACATGCATAGAGATGCATTTCCTTCTGCTACCCGATTTTGGTGCCATTTATGGTTTTACCTGTATATTGACATATAGGCACAGAGATGCACATCCCTCGTGCTGTCTGAAAATGAAACAACTTAATTATTGTTGAAAGAATTTTTGGGAAAATTACAGTTTTTGAACTTACTCATATTTTTGGGTTTTCACTGAGATACTTGAAAAGCATGCCTATTTTTATGAAACTATGAACGAGCTGAGCATTTCATTTATGAGATACTTTTTTTATTACTTGCACTATGTTGTTATGATATGTTGTTGGATATTGGTGTTGGACCCGATCATTGTTCTAGCTCGTCACTACTTTCAACATAAGGTTAGGTTTGTTACTTACTGATTACATGAGGTCGATTGTACTCATACTACGCTTTTGCACCTTGCGTGCAGATGTTGACTGTTGTTGTTGTTGTGATCGACGAGAGCTGGAATTGAAGACGTACTTGCATTCCGGTGGTAGCTACCTCTTGTTCATGGTAGCTTTAGAATATAGAGAATTGTTCATCTATTTCAAATAGGTGTTGTATTTATTTCATACCAGCTTTGTATATTCTAATCTTAGAAGCTCATGATTTGTACAACCAATCTTTGGAAAATGTATAGGATTTAGATATTTTCTTTTACTTAATATTCTTATTAAATTTCATTGGAATTGGATAACTGTTAATTGCTTACCTAGCGGGTTGTGTTAGGTGCCACCATGACTAGTTAAATTTTGGGTCATAACAAGTTGGTATCAGAGATCTAGGCTCATATGTTCTGCAAGTCATGAGCAAGTGTCTAATAGAGTCTTGCAGATCGGTGTGATGACATCCATACCTATCTTCGAGAGGCTACAGTACATTTAGGATTTACTTCCCATATATCTTTCCTTATCGTGCGACATTGATTCAACTTGAAACATAACTCTTTGAATTCCTTCCACGCATCCGTATGCGCACATGAGCGCTCGGTACCATTTGTGCATCGACGGCTTGTGATTTCACGGTGGAGGTGCGAGATGTGACTTTGACGTGCTAATGATAGGCCAGTATGGAGGACTTGAGGTCATGTTTTGACTGTAGCTTGAGCACGAGGATTTCGGTTGTGTGAGCACGTGCTTTTGGACTTATATGTCCGGTAATGTCCCTATGAGTGGAAATTGTGACTAGATGAGTGTTTGGATGGCCACATAACGAGTATGATGTGATAGCGAGAAGTGTTCAGATTGTTCGAATGTGACGAGAAGAGTTTTCTTGAGATGTAGAAAGGATTCTTGGGTGCTTGATTTCTGTCTTGATTTGATGTATGACATAGAGTTATGGGTGTGTTGAAGGATCTCTCATGTTGTTTAGTTGTGGAGTGAAGAAGATTTTCATGTCGCGTTATGAGTTCAGACTCAGGAAGATTAAGTGATTGCATAATTGTTATGACTGTGCAAGGGTATAAAGAGATATCAGTTTGAGGCAAAGCAGGTGGGTTATCTCCTGCGGAGTGTCCTGAGGTTGCGTGATCCCTATGTTGTTTTGTAGTTAGTTCTCTTTTACCAGCGAGTTATATGTGTTGCAATTTGAGTTTGGACCGCTTGTGAAAGTTAGACTAACTGTAACAAGGATGAATGCAAGAGTTGCAGATGATTGGAGGTATTAGATGGGTTGTGTTACATGAGCTTATGAAGGATTTAGTTGAATCTCACTGTGGTATTATGGCAGTAATGGGGTATGCTTACTTTTATTTATCAGATGTTTTATTCCATGTCTTTGATATCAGGTTCAAATTTCCATTCCGGAAGTTGGAATAGGTTTGTAATGTTGAATATGACTTGCGTACAAAATTTGAGTTTAATTGGATGTGATTTGATAGGTTTTGACATTGAAAGTAGAAGTTTGAAGTTCTAAAGTTCATTAAGCTCCAATTGGGATGCGATTCATAATTTTGATATTGTTTGATATGATTTGAGGACTCGAGCAGGTCCGCATTATGTTATGGGACTGGTTTGTGTGATTGGACGGGTCGAGGGGCCTCGATAATGATTCAAAGTGGTTTCAGACCTTTTTTCCTTGTTTCGCAATGGCTGATGCCGGTGTCTAGTGTTGTACTTCGCAAACGCCAAGGGTCTCACGCGTTCGCGATGAGGAAATTTTGGCTGAGGATTTTTGTTCTACGCGAATGCGACAAAGGGGTCGCGAGCGCGGAAGGGAACTGGAGTACGCTTACGCGAACGAGATGCAGAGGTCGCGAACGTGAAGGAGGAAGGGAAGCTGGGGACCCTTCGCTGTTAAGCTTTCGCGACCGCGGAGCTTCTACTGCGAATGCATAGAAGTAAGGTCTGAAGGAATCGTGAACGCGGTGTAGCAGACGCGTGCACGAAGAGAGAATTGGAGGCAGTGAATTTTTGGCCTTTGCACTGTGATGGTCTTTCCGCGATCGTGAAGGAGGGCATCACTTGGGCAGATTGTTTTAAAACGGGGGTTTTGCTCATTTCTCCCATTTTTTCACTTGGCTGAGCGAGTTTTGGAGCTTTTGAAAAGGAGATTTCATCATCTATCATGAGGTAAGTAATTTCTCGCACATTGTGAGTCAAATACATGGTTTATATATGGATTTATACATAATTGTTTTTAGAAATTTGGGATTTTGAAGAAAAAAACCTAGAAATTGGTATTTTTGGATTTTGACCATTAATTGGACATGGAATTTGGAATAACATTATATGTTTGACTTCGTGGTGTTATGGGTAAAGTTTATCTTCAAAAAATTTCGGAATCCGGACATGTGGGCCTCAGGGTGATTTTATCAACTTTTCGGGCGGAGTTGGAAATTATTGTAAATTGGATTATAATGAGTATTACAGTATATATGTATGGATTTGCACATTTACTGACTAGTTTTGGAGCGTTGGGAATTTGTTGGAGTTGTTGGAAAAGCTTTGGAGCCAGTTATGGAAATTCAGAGCGAGGTAAGTCACTTTTCTAACCTTGTAAGAGGGAATTAACCCCATAGGTGAATCAAATCATATGTACTTCTATTTGTGGGGGCTACATATGCACGAGGTGACGAGAGTTCGTGCGTAGCTACTATTATGCATAACCGGGTAGACTAGGACCTAAATCATGTTATACTTTCGATGTTTGTGCCCTGCTTGTTAATTTAATTGCTTAAATCATATTTAAACTTGATAAAGGAATTGTGAAAGGTAAAACTTCATTTTTCTTAACCGTCAATGATAATTGGTATTTCCCAGAATATTGTGTCCCGACCTGGAATTCCCAAAATTGGGACCGTGATGGCGTATAACATTTCACTTGCTAGACAAGCCAACGTTAGAGGATTATTAATGCCAACTTTAGCCATTTTCAATAATAAGAACAATTAAGCTAAACTGAACTAAAATAACTTTGCGGAATAACATAAACCTGTGTTATCTGAAACATTTAGGCTCTGGAGTCACAACTCACGAGCTATTATGATTTACTAAAAACAGAGTCTAAAAGGAAATACACTATTCAGTAAAGAAACAGTAAATGATAAAACTAGGAAGAGTCTCCAAGGTCTACGGATACAACAGATCTACCTTCGGTCTCCTGACAACAAATCCAGTAGCTAACCTCTCGATCAGTTAGGGCCGGTACCAAAACCTGCAGAAGAAATTCAGTGTGTAGTATGAGTACAACCGATCCCATGTACTCGTAAGTGTCCAGCCTAACCTCGACGAAATAGTGATGATGCTAAAACGGGACACCTACCAAATAACCTGTGCAGATAACAACATATATACAAAAATAACGTCAAGTAAAAGATAGACAAGAAATATAGAGAGGGGGCATACTTAGGGGAATACAAGATAAAGAATAACAACAATAATGATAACTTAAACCACAAATATACCTTGAACCAATAAGAACAAGTAAACACAGTAAAAGAAAACGCACGACATCATCTTTCGTGCTTTTACTCTCAGCTTCACAATATAAATCAATAGAAATAGTACGACATCACCCTTCATGCATTATCTCTCATAAAATGGCATGGCATCACCCTTCGTGCTTCACAATATATATCGATAGAAATAGTACTACATCACCCTTCGTGCATTATCTCTCATAAAATGGCATGGAATCGCCCTTCGTGCTTTTATTACTCGGTATATGGCACTGCATCACCCTTTGTGCTTTTACTCTCATCTTCACCATATAACCCAATAGAAACGGCATGGAATCACCCTTCGTTCATTAACACTTTTCTTTTCCATAAAGCAATGAAAAAATAACAACAGGGAAATACAAATAACAAGAACAGGCCTTACATCAATATTTGGTTCCACAATACCAACCTCAACGTTGAAATCAATACTCAATTATCACCAAAAAACCGTAAACATGGTAAGGATGATCAATTTAACAATACTAATCTAACATGGATAACATGATCAAAGAAGGCAATAAGTACAAGAAACCAAGTCCCACCTGCATGCATTAACCCGACAACAACGCATAAGTACTCGTCCCCTCACATATACGTTGTACCCAACATCTGAACATGTAGAAAATAGACAAAAAATCATATTCCCTTAATTCAAGGTTAACCACGACACTTACCTCGCTCCAACGACCAATCTCAAAGATCAACCACGAATTTTCCTTTCACACAAGCCTCCCAACCAATAGAATCTAGAAAATTACCAACCAACCGATTCAATTTAAGCCTTAGGAACTACTCATGATTGTAAAGAATTCAATTTAGGTCATCATTGAAAAAGTCAACAAAAGTCACACCCGGGTCCGGTTGGTTCAAACCTGAAATTCGGATCAAAACCCGATTACCCATTCACCCCTATTCCGATTATGTAATTTGTTTTGGAATCTGACCTCAGTTTGAGGTCTAAATCTTCAATTTACCAAATCCCTAGTTTCTACCCAAAACCCTCAATTCCACCAAGAAAACACCAGATTTTAGGTTGAAATCTTAGGAAAAGTAGAGAAAGATTGAAAGAAACTAGTTTAGATTACTTACGAATGATTTGGGGAAGAAAAGTTCTTTGAAAAATCGCCTTTAATGTTTCTAGGAATGACAATTTGAAGAATGAATCAAAAATTCCGTCTAAGCCATTTTGGTCAGTTGCAGGTATCGAATTTGTGACCTGGGGTTTGCAAATGCGAAAAATGTCCTAGGCTCGCTGTCATCGCAAAAGCGAACCAGTGTTCACAAATGCGGACATGTGAGGATCGCAAATGCGACTCTTGAGATTCGCAGTTGCGAAGCTCCACCCCCAGCCCCATTACTCACAAATGCGATGGTCTCTTTAGAAATGTGAGGCTTGCATTTGCAAGCCAGATCTCGCAAATGCATAATCTACAGATCTGATGCATCAGCTATGATTTTCTAAGTTCAATTCACTCTGTAGCCTATATAAAACTCACCCGAGCCCTCGAGGCTCTAAACGAACTATGCACACAAGTCTAAAAACATCATACGAACGTGCCCGCACGATCAAATCGCCAAAATAACACCTAAAACTACGAATTGAACACCAAATAAAATGAAATTTTCAAGAAAACTTTGAAACTTCTAGGTTCACAAACGGACGGTCATAATATGGTATTGGACCTATAACGGGTTCCGGAACCAAAATACGGATCCGTTATCCGAAAAGTCAAATTTTGGGTCCACATTTCGAATTCATTAAGGCTTTAACTTTCAAATTTCGACAAAGCCCGATATCTCAGGCTAGGGACTTCCGAATTCGATTCTGGACATACTCCCAAGTCCCAAATCACGGTATGGATCCACCGGGACCGTGAATTGAAGAATTTGAGTCCGTTTACTCAAATGTTGACCGAAGTCAACTCAAATGACGTTTCTAGGCAAAATCTCTTATTTTTCTCAGTTTTTAACATAATAGCTTTCCGAAAACATGCCCTGACTGCGCACGTAAATCAAAGAAGGATAAAATGAGGTGTTTAAAGCTTAAAAGCACAGAATTTTCTAACACACAAGATGACCTTTCTTGTCATCACATTCTCTACCTCTAAAATAACCGCTCGTCCTCGAACGGACATAGAAAAGTACATGAACTGGTGAAAAGGTGGGGATATCTACTCCGCATGTCCGACTCAGACTCCCATGTAACTGCCTCGACGGGCTGACCTCTCTACTACACTCGATTTGAAGGATAACTTCTCGACCTCAACTAACGAACCTGCCGGGCTAGAATATCCACCGGATCCTTCTTGTAAGTCAAATCCTTGTCCAACTTGACAGAGCTTAAATCTAGCACATGGGACAGATCGTCGTGATACTTTCGGAGCATGGACACATGGAACACCGGGTGAACTGCTGATAACCCCGGTGGAAACACAAGTATGTAAGGCACCTCTCCCACTCTCTCCAATATCTCAAAAGGCCCGATATACCTAGGGCTTAGCTTAACCTTCTTTCCGATCCTCATTACACCCGTCATGAGTGATACCCGGAGCAACACTCTCTCACCGACCGTGAATGCTATATCACGAACTTTACAGTCAGCATAACTCTTCTGCCTGGACTGAGCTGTGCGAAGTTGATCCTGAATAATGTTCACATTATCCAAGGCATCTTATACTAGGTATGTACCCAACAACCAATCCTCCCATGACTCGAACCACCAAACTGGTGAACGACAATGACTACCGTATAATGCTTCATAGGGAGTCATCTGAATGATCGACTAGTAGCTGTTGTTGTAGACGAACTCTGAAAGGGGCAAGAAATGATCCCATGATCATGTGAATTCTATAACACATGCACAAAGCATATCCTCTAATATTGAAGTAGTGCGCTCGGACTGTCTGTCCGTCTGAGGATGAAACACTCTACTCAACTTAACCCCCGTGCCCAACTCATGCTATACTGTCCTCCATAAGTGCAAGGTGAACTGCATACCTCGATCAGAAATAATAGACACGGGCACACCATGAAGACAAACAATCTTGCGGATATAAATCTCTGCCAACCGCCCTGAAGAATAGGTAATTGCCACAGGAATAAAATGGGCCAACTTAGTCAGCCTGTCTTTGTAAAGGCTGATTCGGCATCGTCTACCATGTGTAGCTAGTAAAGCCATCCACGTAGCAAGTTTATTTTTGTTACACCCATGATTTTGTACGTGAGAATATGTCGTAAGTAAATTGATGTAAGCTCAAAAATGAGATCATTTTTTAAAGTACATTAAGTAAGTTAATCATGTTACCGTGAGGGTTATAAATATTTATGATCATGAATTACAAGTTCCAAGAGGGTTGGAAGGCTAAGAAGCTAAACGAATTGAACAAAATAAGTTTCGGTGAAAGTGAACAAGTTGGGAATGTTATAACATGTACTTTTGGGGTGAGACTAAGCTGGCCAACATGATAAGGAGGTTATGTTATGAGTTATTTTAGTCTTATGATAGTCTTGTGTTATGTTTTTAAGACAAGCGAGCTGTGGAACAAAGGTTGGAAAAGGACATCACAAGTTACATTCATAAATATGCTAGGTCAAATGTAGTTGAGCGTTTCTCCTAATGTACTTTGAATTACGGGATGATCCACCTACCGAATTTAAAATCTATGAGTCTAGTTTCCAACGGATTAAAACTTTCATAGATATAACGTCAGAGTAGAGATATATTCGCATTTTCACGAGACTACGCAGACTAGTAGGTGACAAGTACGTGCATCGCCTACTTGCCAAAAGGAGATGCCTCAATTAAAAGCTCCTAAAATGACTAGAGAGGGGAGGCGAAGAGGGGACTTTAAAAGAATTATTAACTCATTTCCTTCACTCATTTTTCAGGCCAAGAACATCAGACTGAACCCCTACAACTCCTCCCCCAAAAATCCCACACAAACCCTAGGTGATTTCGGGTGATACGATGTAATTCTAGAGCCAAAAAACCCGGACAACTTGCTAATTTCTCTTTCTCCTTCCAAGGTAAGTATATTATTCTCCTTTCCTTATCTATTCTTCTACGAGTTGTAACTCGATTGTAAAAAATAGACGTTGCGAGTTTTAAAATAGTGGTATGCTAGTTATTGTTGTGTCATTGTTGGCTGGTTGTGAAATTATTTTTAAGTTGAATTCATGGATGATTTATACGATAAGATGCTTAATTATGTACTATTTGTTGTGTTGCTCGATCTGAATGAAAAGACAAGTCGGAAATGTGTTTTAGTAAACTAAAAAATCAGTTTTGAGTTGTTGAACTTGTAGGACTATTATGGGGTCATTTTAAAGTTGTAATAGGGATGAAAATTAGTAGGAAATATTGAATATGTAGAAATTGATGTTGTTGATAAATTCTGGACGGAAGAAGGAGTTTAAAATAATAGTGGTTTAATCACAAACTAAGTTTGTCGCTCATTCTACTACTAATATTTTAATTGTTCTTACGTTGTTGAGGGGTTGAATGGATAAGATTAGATATTGATATTGATGATGTTGTTTTTTTTATGTTGTTTTGCATTCGGAGAAGTGAGGAAATATAGGGAAAGTGCTGCTCAATTCTCCGTACGAGAGCTAATAGCTTAGAAATATGTTTTGAGTTCCTCCATGGTATTAACCATAGTTCATACCTTGATGTAGGTTGAAGTACTACATGTAGTATATATTGAGTAATTATCAACAAAGGTATGTTAACGCTAAACCCTTCCTTAATTTTGGCATAATCTCATAACTACATGCGTTGGATAACGAGACATAAAGGGAAGTTTGCACTCCTGAATTTATGTGCATCACCCTAGTCTCACAAGTTACAATACTCCGTCTATACACACACACACACACACACACACACACACACACACACACACACACA
>ML431311.1:143709-210723 GCA_005239525.1 Nicotiana knightiana
TATATATATATATATATATATATAACGACCCGATCAGCCGTTCCGAGAGTTTTAGCCCTGTTTCCTCCGTTTCTGCTTCATTATATGTGGCTCAGCTCTATTATGTTGTGTTGGGTCGGTTGGCTTAATAGTTGGAAAATTCAATGGAAAGTTGACTTATAGGTAAATGATCTCAGAATGTGGTTTCTTATGGATCGATAGCTTCGTTAGATGATTTGGGACTTAGGAGTGTGTTCGGAATGTTGTTCGGAAGTCGGGAGTAGAATTTGGCTTGAATTGGAGAAATTGGATTTTTGGCGATTTTTGGTCGGCAGTGAAAATTAGCTATCGGGGTCGGAATGGAATTCCAAAAGTTTGAACAGGTTCGTAGTGCCATTTTGGATGTGTGTGCAAATTTTCAGGTCAATTGGAAGTGTTTTGGTTGATTTCAGCATCGTTGGCGGAATTCGGAAGTTTCTAAGTTCTTAGGCTTGAATCCGAGGTTGATTTGGTATTTTGGTGTTGTTTTAAGTGTTTTGAAGGCTCGACTAAGTTTGAATGAGGTTATGGGATGTGATGGAATGTTTTGGTTAAGGTACCGAGGGCCTCGGGTGTGTTTCGTGTGAGTTTTGAGCGAGTCCAGGCATTTTCGGAACTCAGACATGGCTCTGGTGCTTATTTTCCGCTGAGGACGAAGGAAAATTCTGCTGGGGCGAAAGAAATTCCGCTGGGGGCAGAATAATTTCCGCGGAGGGCAAAATTTTGGGCGTTGAGGCTCTCTAGGGAAGAATTTGCAGGCTCGCTAGTCTATCTTCGGGAGCCGATATCTTTTGATCTATAAGGAAATTTAAGATTATTCAAAAAAAAAGTTGTAGACCTTCGTGTCTAGATTACATAAAGCTAACGAAATCATAGTTTGGACATCGGTAGAGAAAGTTATGGCCAAAATACTGAAGCCTCCCACTGCGGCCTCTACAAGCGCGGCAACACTAATTTTTCGCGTCCGCAGAGGTTGGTTCCGCTGCAGTGCTCGGAATTCCGCTGTCCAAGGAATGGAGATCAGATAATGCACGATTTAAACAGAATTTAGGGCATTATTGGTTTGGACCTAGGGAGCTCGGTTTGAGGCGATTTTTCGAGAGTTTTTCAAGAAATTCATCGGGGTAAGTGATTCTACCTCGGATTTGGTTAATATACATGAATATATCAATGATTTCGTCATTTGATTAGTACTTTACGGTAGAAATTTGGGGAAAATTATAAAAACATCATAAACTGAATTTCTGAGATTTGAACATTGAATTGGAGTTGGATTTGAACGAAACTAACATGGTTGGACTCGTGAGTGAATGGGTTTGCTAATTTTGTGAAATTTTTCAGATTTTGAGACACGGGCCCGGGGGTCAGGTTTGACAAATTTTGGGATTTGTGTTCTAATATGATAATTTTCATATGGGACTCATTCCTTTAGCGTATATTGATGATAATATACTGATTTTGGATAGATTCGGAGCATTTGGAGGCCGAATCGAGGGGAAAGAGCATCGCGAGCTATAGTTTTGTCCGGATTGAGGTAAGTAATGGCTATAAATCTTGTCCTGAGGGTATGAAACCCTGGACTTCGTATTTCTCACTATTTTTAGAGTGGCGCACACGCCGGATGGCGAGTGTGTGGCGTGCACTGATTTCTAGATTTGGACTTGGTCCTCTCTGTAGCAACTATTGAGCTACATATTTTACTCTAAACCATATGTCAAAGTGTGTTCTAAAACTATTGTTATATTTGGGCTGTAAGCCATGTTTGGGGCCTGGTGCCGACTTTTTTGGACCCTTTGGGGGATTTTACTGCTACTTATTCACTGTGCTGACTTATGATTTACACTCAGTCATGTTATTCTTAATCTTTTTTGAAACTCAGCCTTATTTACACTATTTGAACTATAAAATGATGTTTTTGGGTCGAGTACCACGTTTTACTGATACGCCCGAGGGGCTTTTGAGAGTTGCTGACTGAGTGAGGCCGAGGTCCTGCTTGTGAGGATATGAGACGCCACGAGGTGACTTGATATTAGCGCTTGGGCTGAAAGAGCCCGGTACCTACTGAGTACGAGTGTCGAGTACCGAGTAACGAGTGATTGGGAGGCATGAGTGATTGTGAGGTTACCCGAGGGCTGATTATGAGTGACTGTGAGGTATGCCCGAGGGGCTGATTATGAGTGACTGTGAGGTATACCCGAGGGGCAGTTTCTGATACATGTTTTTGCTCAAGGGGCTACTTATGATTTTACCACTTTCACTCTGAACTTGTGAAATATGTTTTGCCCGAGGGGCTTTTTATGATTGTTATTGTTTTTACACTAAACTTCTTGAAAGTTATGTTGAAACTATTGGCAAGTGTATTTCCAAATGATTTTTACTGAAATCGTCTTTTAAGCGTGATGATTTAACGTATACACTGTTGGAAAGAAAGGTTGTGCTTATTTTGAAATGATGATTGGATTTTATGTGTTTCTTAATGCTCGAACCTGATTTATTTTCATTACTACTGAGTTGGCGTACTCACATTACTCCATGCACCTTGTGTGCAGATTCAGGTGTTAGGGTAGGGTGAGCTGTGTATCTGTTGCAGAGACTTCTCGGAGATGTTTGCGAGGTAGATGCACGCGTCCGCAGTCCTGCTCTCTCATTCTTACTATTATAGAGTTTTTTTTTTGAGTTGTATATTTTCTGTAGATGCTCATGACCAGTGATTCCGGGATCTCGGGGTTGTATTTAATATTTGATGTAGCTTTATCTATTTTAAAAATGTTTAAAAGAAAACTTCATGGGTTATCAGTTTAGTAATGATATAAATGGAAGATTATTACGATTTGAGTGTGGTTTTGGCTGGCCTAGTTCCACGATAGGCGCCATCACGACTGGTTTAGATTTAGGGCCGTGACAAGTTGGTATCAGAGCGCTAGGTTACATAGGACTCATCGGTTATGAGTAGGTTTAGTAGAGTCTTGCGGATCGGTATGGAGACATCTATACTTATCTTCGAGAGGCTGCAGAACCCTTAAGAAAATCTCACATTCTTGAATTCTTGTCGTGCGAATCCATTTATTTCAGCCAAGAGCATAACTCTTGAATTCCTTCCATGTATTCGAACGCGCATGAGAGCACTTGGTATTAGTTGTGCATCTATGGCTTGTGACTTCCATGGATGAGATGTGATTTTGGCATATTGGTAATCGGCCAGTCTGGAGGACCTAAGGCCGAATTCATTCTGTGGTTTGAATGTTAAGATTTTGATTGTGTGTGCCGTGCATTTGGCGTACTTATATGTCCGTTTGTGTTCTTATTGATGAGAATTATTGACTAGATGACTACGTGGTGAGTGTGATTTGATGGTTAGTTGTGTTCAGATTGTTTATTTGTGACAAAAGGGTTGGCTAGAAATTAGGCAATAACTATTGAGTGTTTGATTTCTGTCTCGGTTTGGTATACGGCTTCGAGTTGTGACTGTATTGAAAGACCTCTCATGTTGTTTAGTTGTTGAGTGAAGCGGATCTTTCTATTGGGTTATGAGTTCCTGGTGATGTCTTTTAGGTTGATCATTGCCCCAGTAGCGCTCAGGTATTTGATTAATGGTGTATTCCAGCCGTATTAGCACTCCTTGTTATTGTATTCGTTGATGGCGTCCTGGCATATACGCGTAGCCAGAGGTAGCATACTCAGTATTTGAGGACGGTATCATAGAGATTGATGGAGGATGAGCTTTATGCAAAGTTCTCCAAGGGTGAATGTTTTAGCTCAGTTCAGTAGCATTCTTGGGACACGTGGTGTCCAGTGAGGGTATCCATGTGTTCAGACGAGTATGGTTAGAGCTTTGAGAAGCTCAAGATTCCTTTGACCTCAGCTCTAGTGTTAGTTCTACCATCAGCTTCAGGTTCTTATACCGCGTATCTCGATGCCTCGAGGTTAGGCGTTGGTTGTGTTTTAATGCAGAAGGGTGTAGTGACTGCATAATAGCTATGGTCTTCGGAAGTGCATAGAGAGATATCAGTTTGAGGCTAAGCAAGCAGGGGTATCTCCTGCGGGTTGTCCTGGGGTGTGTGATCCTTATGTTGTTCTGTAGTAAGTCCTCTTCTACAAGTAAATGATATATATTGTAATTTGAGTTTAGATCGCTTGTCGAAGTTGGCATGACTATTACAATGGTGAATGCGAGATTTGCAGATGACTTGAGTTGTTAGATGAGTTGTGTTATTATGGGCATTGTGAGTTATTATTTGTCTTGATCGTTGGCTTTGAACCAAGTGGGGAGTCGGTTAATGATAAGTTGATTGCACGATTACGTGTTGTATTGGTTTTATTTCGAGCCATATTGGTGGATCAGTTATGACGTGCAGAGGTGGGATATGGGAATGATCCAAGTAATGGAAATTCTTCGATGCAGGTTGTAATGTACTCTATGGGTAGGTGAGTTCTATTGAATGACTGAGTGGTAATTGTAAAAGGTGTAGTGGCTGCAGTGTATGAATTTTCTTGATGCTTCAAGTGAGTGGATTATTTTCCTAGGATGTTGCTTTGCAAACGGGTCATTAGGTCTTCTTGATCGGTGAAATTGGGGTTTGAGTAAAGTGGATGACTCTCGAGAATGGTTCTAGCCGATTAAAAGTTGAATATAACAATTGGGAATCTTCAAGGTGTGTTCTGGGCTAGAACTAATATTTACGTTGGAAGGTGTCAAGACTTGTGGCATTTCTACATCATCATGGATTCTACATATCGGTATCAAGAAAGTGAAATTAATGTCTTTAGATAGCAGGAACTCTCTTCAGGGTAAGTATTTTCAATGTTGTACTTTTGGGGATATTCGAGAGAGTATTCAGCGGCTTACGAGCCTTAGGCGGTATGGTGTTATGCTTGGGTCTCGTGTGGTGATTCTAGGTTGAGAATTGTGGTATTATGGCAAGGAGAAGTATCAATTCGCAGGTAAGTCAGAAGGAACTTAGGTAAATAGGACAACTTGGTAGTAGGTCGGATCGACATGATAAGGGATATGATTAGTTCCTTGGGAATTCATGAGGTAATGAGTTTTTACAGGTGTTTCTTAGCAATGCTCTTGGATTTTTGGTGGCTTGCGTAGATTGTTTGAGTTAGAAGGATTCAGTCCTGACGGTTTGGTGTTGTGTAAATGGGATTCGGATAGTTCCTATGGTTTCTACCACGGTTAGAGGTGCATATTTCCTATTGGCGTGGGGTGCAGGTGATATATAGTGATTTCGCTTCTAAATTGGACCTAATGGAAAGTTCTTGGTAGTTGGGTGGCTTGCTGAGGGCACATATTCCTGAAGAGTCAATATGTGGAGTTTAGAGTGCTTCATTGGTATTGCGACGCTCTCTTGGCGGATCGACTGTCGATATTCAAGGTTGCTTGGTAACACGGAAGAATTATAGGGGTATCCCTCATGGAATGATTGAGTATTAGAGATGTGCTATGTATTCGAGCGGTGAAATTGAGATCAGATATAGTAATTTGTGCGCTTCATGGACTTCCAGATTGAGAGTTCTCATAAACAAGTTATTTTGTGGTAGTGAACTATGAAGATGCGAACATAGCTTGTCAGATGTTAGTATGTACCATGATTCGGTCATTGTGGACTTTTCGGTGAGTTATCTATCTGTTGTGGGTGACCAGAGTTGATTCAGGGTTATTGGTAGGTCCGCATGAGTGCGTGTTCTGCACCGGGTCGGAATTGCTGACTCCAAATTGCTATTGTTGAGGAATGTATCATTTGATTGTGATTGAGTTTATTCATGTTTTGGAGTGACCTATGAGTTTCCATTCGGTGTTGTGAGGAATTGTGATTGTTGGTTATATGCACATATGGTGTAGTTCTAATCGGGCTTTATATCTAGATTTCAATAAGGTAAGTATTGGTTATGTACTTTCTGATTCGTGTGGCATGGTATCGTCCAGTTTCCCCGTGGTTATGGAAATGCACTTTGAGTACTTGATGTCGAATTTGACATGGTTATTGATTTTGAGCAAGGTGACTCGAAGTATTTCATGTGGACCAGCATGTGGATGGGATCGCGCATTGTAGCGGAGTTATGTGGAGGTATGATCCTTGGTGTCAGATTCGGGTGATTTGATTTTCGATGAGTGTCAGGCTCTTAGCATGGTGTTTTGACGGTTGATTAATGGCGGGATGGTCCTCTCGTGTGAAACTTTTATATAATTTAATTACATTGAGATGTTGCTATTGAGTGCACGAGTTGCATAGGTTATGGATTTGAATTGTATTGATGTGTCATGTCATCAGAGTGGTCGTGTGGGATGATGAGAAGAGGCCATTGGACCTAGAACGAATACTGTCAGAATTGACTACAACATAGTTAGAAAGATAATCGGGAATCGGCTTAGAGATCTGCTATTATTCCTATTTGGGAAGGGGAAACTTCATGTCTGACTGATCGTATGAATGGTTGCTAGTTTCTACGTGTTTCTTTCATCATCGGCAGTATATAAATGTGTTAGAGCGCATTTCTTGATAAGAGGTTATGTGCCGGTATTGGGTTGTTCTGAGCAGCTATTGTGATTGGGAGTTATCTCTATGGGTGTTTGAGTGTATTATGTGATTTCATTTGGGGTGCGTATATGGCTTGATCCAGCATGTTCATACTTGTTTAGTTTATAGTTGTGGAATTTTGATCTTGTGTATTATTTCGGAAGTGGAAAATTGGTTCTAAGGTTATGAGCTAGGGTGAATTGTGAAATTTCAGTTATGTTCTGTTATCGGACCTATATAGGATAGAGTGACGTGGGATCAGCCCCGGGCATGTGCATGGTACGATTACACGACAATTTTGATGATTTTTGGAACAACTGTGGGCACGTTTGAGGACGAACGTATGTTTAAGTGGGAGAGAATGTAACGACCCGATCAGTTGTTCCGAGATTTTTAGCCATGTTTCCACCGTTTCTGCTTCATTATATGTGGCTCAGCTCTATTATGTTGTGTTGGGTCGGTTGGCTTAATAGATGGAAAAGTCAATGGGAAGTTGACTTATAGGTAAATGATATCGGAATGTACTTTTTATGGCTCAGATAGCTTCGTTAGGTGATTTGGGACTTAGGAGTGTGTTCGGAATGTTGTTCGGAGGCCCGGAGTAGAATTTCGCTTGAATTGGCGATATTGGATTTTTGGTGATTTCCGGTCGGCAGCGAAAAATTAGCCATCGAAGTCGGAATGGAATTCTGAAAGTTGGAACAGGTTCGTAGTGCCATTTTGGATGTGTGTGCAAATTTTCAGGTCAATCGGAAGTGTTTTGGTTGGTTTCGGCATCGTTGGCGGAATTCGGAAGTTTCTAAGTTCTTAGGCTTGAATTCGAGGTTGATTTGGTATTTTGGCATTTTATTAAGTGGTTCGAAGGCTCGACTAAGTTTGAATGAGGTTATAAGATGTGTTGGCATGTTTTCGTTGAGGTCCCGAGGACCTCGGGTGTGTTTCGTGTGAATTTTGAGCGAGTACGGGCATTTCCGGAACTCAGACATGGTTCTGGTACTTATTTTTCGCTGAGGGCGAAGGAAAATTCCAATGGGGGGAAGGAAATTCCGGTGGGGGTGGAATAATTTCCGCTGGGGCGGAATAATTTCCGCTATGGGCGAAATTTTGGGCGCTGAGGCGCTCCAAGGAAAAATTCGCAGGTTAGCTGGTCTGACTTCGGGAGCTTATATTTCTTTATCTATAAAGAATTTTGAGATTATGCAAAAACAAAAGTTGTATCCCCTTGTGTGTAGTTTCCTGAAAGCTAAAGAAATCATAATTTGGAAATCTGTAGAGAAAGTTATTGCCAAAATACGGAAGCCTGCCACTGCAGCCTCCAAAAGCGCGGCAACGCTAATTTTTTGCGTCCGCGGAGATTGGTTCCGCTGCAGCGCTCGGAATTCCGCTGTCAGCGGACTGTAGATCAGATAATGCACTATATAAACGGGATTTAAGGCATTATTATTTTGGACCTAGGGAGCTCGGTTTGAAGAGATTTTTCGAGAGTTTTTCAAGAAATTCATCGGGGTAAGTGATTCTAACTCGGATTTGGTTAATATACATGAATATATCAGGGATTACATCATTTGATTAGTACTTTGAGGTAGAAATTTTGGGAAAATTATATAAACTTCATAAAATGAATTTCTGGGATTTGAACATCGAATTGGAGTCGGATTTGAATGAAACTAGTATGGTTGGACTCGTGAGTTGAATGGGTTTCCTAATTTTGTGAATTTTGCCGGATTTCAAGACGTGGGTCCGGGGGTCGTGTTTGACCGATTTCAGAAATTGTGTTCTAATTTGATAATTTTCATATGGGATTCATTCCTTTAGCGTATATTGATGATAATATACTGATTTTGGATAGATTGGGAGCATTTGGAGGTCGAACCGAGGGGAAAGAGCATCGCGGGCTAGAGTTTTGTCCGGTTTGAGGTAAGTAATGGCTATAAATCTTGTCCTAAAGGTATGAAACCCCGGACTTCGTATTTCTCACTATTTTTAGAGTGGCGCACACACCGGATGACGAGTGTGTGGCGTGCACTGATTTCTAGATTTGGACTTGGTCCTCTCTATGGCAACTATTGAGCTGCGTATTTTACTCTAAACCATATGCTAAATTGTGTTCTAAAACTATTACTATATTTGGGCTATAATCCATGTTTAGGTCCTCGTGCCGACTTGTTTGGACCCCTTGGGGGCTTTTTACTGCTACTTCCTCACTGTGCTGACTTATGATTTACACTTAGTCATGTTATGCTTAACCGCTTTCGAAACTAAGCCTTATTTACCCTATTTGAAATATAAAATGATGTTTTTGGGTCTAGTTCCCTGTTTTACTAATACGCTCGAGGGGCTTTTGAGAGTTGCTGACTGAGTGAGGCCGAGGGCCTGATTGTGAGGATATGATACGCCACGAGGTGGCTTATATTAGCATTGGGCTGAAGGAGCCCCTCCAGAGACTGTACCTACCCCTAGTGATCGCAGGTATTTACTGAGTGCGAGTGCCGAGTGATGAGTTATTAGGAGGCATGAGTGGCTGTGAGGTTGCCCGAGGGGCTGATTATGAGTGACTGTGAAGTATGCCCGAAAGGCAGTTTCTGATACATGTTTTTGCCCAAGGGGCTACTTATGATTTTACCACTTTACTCTGAACTTATGAAATATGTTTTGCCCGAGGGGCTTTTTATGATTGTTATCATTTTTACATTAAACTTCTTGAAAGTTATGTTGAAACTATTGGCAAGTATATTTCCAAAAGATTTTTATGAAATCGGCTTTTAAGATTGATGATTTAACCTATACACTGTTTGAAAGAAAGGATGTGCTTATTGTGAAATGATGATTTGATTTTATGTGTTTCTTACTGCTCAGACCTGATTTATTTTCATAACTGTTGAGTTGGCGTACTCACATTAGTCCCTCCACTTTGTGTGCAGATCTAGGTATTAGGGCAGGGTGAGCTGTGTATCTGTTCCAGAGACTTCTCGGAGATGTTTGCGAGGTAGTTGCACGCGTCTGCAGTCCTGCTCTCTCCTGCTTACTATTATAGAGTTTTTTTTAGTTGTATATTTTCTATAGATGCTCATGACCTGTGACTCCGGGATCTTGGGGTTGTATTTAATATTCAGTGTAGCTTTATCAATTTTTAAAATGTTTAAAAGAAACCTTCATGGGTTATCAGTTTAGTAATGATATAAATGGAAGCTTATTACGCTTTGAGTGTGGTTTTGGCTGGCCTACTTCCACGATAGGCGCCATCACGACTGGTTTAGATTTGGGGTCGTGACAAGTTGGTATCAGAGCGCTAGGTTACATAGGACTCACTGGTCATGAGAAGGTTTAGTAGAACCTTGCGGATCGGTACGGAGTTGTCTTTGAGAGGCTGTAAAACCCTTAGGAAAATCTCACATTCTTGAATTCTTGTCGTGTGAATCCATTTATTTCAGCCAAGAGCGTAACTCTTGAATTCCTTCCATGTATTTGAACACGCATAAGAGCACTTGGTATCAGATGTGCATATACGGCTTGTGACTTCCATGGATGAGATGTGATTTTGGCATATTGGTAATGGGCCAGTCTGGAGGACTTGAGGTCGGATTCATTCTGTGGCCTGAATGTTAAGATTTTGATTGTGTGTGTCGTGCATTTGGGGACATATATGTCTGTATGTGTTCTTATTAATGAGAATTGGTGACTAGATAGCTACGTGGTGAGTGTGATTTGATGGTTACCTGTGTTCAGATTGTTTGATTGTGACAAAAGGGTTGGCTAGAAATGTGGCAAGAACTATTAAGTGTTTGATTTCTGTCTCGGTTTGGTATACGGCTTTGAGTTGTGAGAGTATTGGATGACCTCCCATGTTGTTTAGTTGTGGAGTGAAGCGGATCTTTCTGTTGGGTTATGAGCTCCTAGTGATGTCTTTTGGGCTGATCATTGCCTAGTAGCGTTCATGTATTTAATTAACGGTGTATTCCAGCCGTATTAGCACTCCTTATTATTGTATTCATTGATGGCGCCCTGGCATATACGCGTAACCGGGGCTAGCATACTCAGTATTTAAGGACGGTATCATAGAGATTGATGGAGGCGGAGATTTATGCAAAGTTCTCCAAGGGTTAATTTTTGGGCTCAATTCAATGGCATTCTTGGGACCCGTGGTGTCCAGTGAAGGTATCCATGTGGTCAGACGAGTGTGGGTAGAGCTTTTAGAAGGTCAAGATTCCTTTGACCTCGGCTCTAATATTAGTTCTACCATCATCTTTAGATTCTTATACCGCGTATCTCGATGCCTCGAGGTTAGGCATTGGTTGTGTTTTAATGCAGAAGGGTGTAGTGACTGTGTAATAGCTATGGTCTTCGGAAGTGCATAGAAAGATATCAGTTTGAGGCTAAGCAGGCAGGGGTATCTCTTGCAGGTTGTCCTAGGGTGTGTGATCCTTATGGTGTTCTGTAGTAAGTCCTCTTCTACCAGTAAATGATATACCTTGTAATTTGAGTTTAGATCGCTTGTGGAAGTTGGCATGACTATTACAATGGTGAATGCGAGATTTGCAGAAGACTTGAGCTGTTAGACGTGTTGTGTTATTATGGGCATTATGAGTTATTGTTTGTCTTGATCGTTGGCTATGAGCCAAGTGGGGGAGTCTGTTAATGATAAGTTGATTGCACGATTACATGTTGTATTGGTTTCAGTTCGAGGCATATTTGTGGATAAGTTATAACGTGTAGAGGTGGGATCTGGGAATGACCCGAGTAATTGAAATTCTTCAATACAGGTTGTAAATATGTGAGTTCTATTGAATGATTGAGTGGTAATTGTAAAAGGTGTAGTGGGTGCAATGTATGAATTTGCTTGTTGCTTCAAGTATGTGGATTACTTTCCTAGGATATTGCTGTGAAAACGGGGTCAGGTCGTTCTGTCTGCTTGATCGGTGAAATTGAGGCTTGAGTAGAGTGGATGACTCTCGAGAATGGTTCTGGCGGATTCAAGGTTGAATAAAACAATTGGGAATCTTCAAGGTGTGTTCTGGGCTAGAACCGAGATTTACGTTGGAAGGTGTCAAGACTTGTGTCATTTCTACATCATCATGGATTCTATATATCAGTATCAAGAAGATGAAAGTAATGGCTTTAGATAGCAGGAAGTCTCTTCAGGGTAAGTATTTTCAATGTGGTACTTTTAGGGATATTCGAGAGAGTATTCAGCGACTTACGAGCCTTAGGCGGTATGGTGTTATGCTTGGGTCTCGTGTGGTGAGTCTGGGTTGAGAATTGTGGTATTATGGCAAGGAGAAGTATCAATTCGCAGGTAAGTCAGAAGGAACTTGGGTAAATAGGACAACTTGGTAGTAGGTTGGATCAGCATGATAAAGGATATGATTAATTCCTTGGGTGTTCATGAGTAATGAGTTTTTACATGTGTTTCTTAGCAATTCTCTTGGATTTTTTGTGTCCCGCGTAGCTTGGTTGAGTTAGAAGGATTCAAACCTGACGATTTGGTGTTGTGCAAATGGGATTCAGATAGTTCCTATGGTTTCTACCACGGTTAGAGGTGCATATTTCCTATTGGCGTAGAGTGCAGGTGATGTATAGTGATTTCGCTTCTAAATGGGACCAAACGGAAATTCTTGGTTGTTAAGTGGCTTGCTGAGGGCATATTCCTGAAGAGTCAATGTGTGGAGTTTAAGGTGCTTCAATTGTATTGCGACGTACTCTTGTTGGATCGACTGTTTATATTCAAGGTTGCTTGGTAACACGGAAGAATTATGGGGGTATCCCTCGTGGAATGATTCAGTATTAGAGATATGCTATGTCTTCGAGCGGTGGAATTAAGATCATATATAGAAATTTGTGCGCTTCATGGACTTCGAGACTGAGAGTGCTCATAAACTGGTTATTTTGTGGTAGTGAACTGTGAAGATGCGAACATAGCTAGTCAGATGTTAGTATGTACCATGATTCAGTCATTATGGACTTTTCAGTGAGTTATCTATCTGTTGTGGGTGACCAGAGTTGATTCAGGGTTATTGGTTGGTCCGCAGGAGTGTGTGTTCTGCACCGGGTCGGAATTGCTGACTCCGAACTTCTATTGTTGAGGAATGTATCATTCGATTGTGATTGAGTTTATTCATGTTCTGGAGTGATCTATGAGTTACCCTTCGGTCTTGCGAGCAGTTCTAATCGGTCTTTATAGCTAGATTTGAGTAAGGTAAGTATTGGTTATGTACTTTCTAATTCGTGTGGCATGGTATCGTCCGGTTTCCCCGTGGTTATGGCAACCCACTTTGAGTACTTCATGTCGAATTTCACATGGTTATTGATTTTGAGCAAGATGACTCGAAATATTTCATGTAGACTAGCGTGTGGATGGGATCGCGCATTGTAGCGGAGTTATGTGGAGGTATGATCCATGGTGTCAGATTCGTGTGATTTGATTTTCGATGAGTGTTAGGCTCTTATCATGGTGTTATGACGATAATTGATTAATGGTGGGATGGTCCTCTCATGTGAATCTTTTATATAATTTGATTACATTGGGATGTTGCTATTGAGTGCACGAATTGCACAAGTTATGGATTTGAATTGTATTGATGTGTCATGTCATCAGAGTGGTCGTGTGGGATGAGAAGAGGTCATTGGACCTAGAATGAATACTGTCAGAATTGACTACAGCATAGTTGGAAGGATAAATATCGGGAGTCGACTTAGAGATCTGCTATAATTACTATTTGGGAAGGGGAAACCACATGTCTGACTTAATCGAACGAATGGTTGCTAGTTTCTACGTGTTTCTTTCATCATCGTCAGTATATGAAAGTGTTAGAGCAAGGCATTTCTTGATAAGAGGTTATGTACCGGTATTGGATTGTTCTGAGCAGCTATTGTGATTGGGAGTTATCACTATAGGTGTTTGTGTCACGCGGTGTGTTATGTGATTTCATATGGGTGCGTATATGGCTTGATCCAGCATGTTCAGACTTGTTTAGTTTATAGTTGTTGAATTTTGATCTTGTATATTATTTCGGAAGTGGAAAATTGGTTCTAAGGTTATGAGCTTGGGTCAATTGTGAAATTTCAGTTATGTTGTGTTATTAGATCTATATAGGATAGAGTGACGTGGGATCACCTCCGGGCATGTGCATGATAGGATTACACGACAATTTTGATGGTTTTTGGAAAAACTCTGGGTACGTTCAAGGACGAACGTATGTTTAAGTGGGGGAAAATGTAGCAACCCGATCACCTATTCCGAGAGTTTTAGCCCTGTTTCCCCCGTTTCTGCTTCATTATATGTGTCTCAGCTCTATTATGTTGTGTTGGGTCGGTTGGTTTAATAGTTGGAAAAGTCAATGGGAAGTTGACTTATAGGTAAATGATCTCGGAATGTGGTTTTTATGGCTCAGATAGCTTCGTTAGTTGATATGGGACTTAGGAGTGTGTTCGAAATGTTGTTCGGAGGTCCGGAGTAGAATTTGGCTTGAATTGGCGAAATTGGATTTTTGGCGATTTCCGGTCGACAGTGAAAAATTAGCTATCAGGGTCGGAATGAAATTCCAAAAGTTGGAACAGGTTCGTAGTGCCATTTTGGATGTGTGTGCAAATTTTCAGGTCAATCGGAAGTGTTTTGGTTGATTTCAGCATCATTGGCGGAATTCGAAAGTTTCTAAGTTCTTAGGCTTGAATCCGAGGTTTATTTGGTATTTGTTGTAGTTTTAAGTGTTTTGAAGGCTCGACTAAGTTTGAATGAGGTTATGGGATGTGTTGGCATGTTTTGGTTAAGGTCCCAAGGGCCTCGGGTGTGTTTCGTGTGAGTTTTGAGCGAGTCCGGGCATTTCCGGAACTCAAACATGGTTCTGGTGCTTATTTTTCAGTGAGGGCGAAGGAAAATTCCGCTGGGGCAAAGAAAATTCTGCTGGGGGCGGAATAATTTCCGCTGAGGGCGTAATTTTGGGCGCTGAGGCGCTCGAGGGAAGAATTCACAGGTTCGCTTGTCTGACTTTGGGAACCTATATCTTTTGATCTATATGAGGAATTTTGAGATGATTCAAAAACGAAAGTTGTAGACCTTCGTGTCTAATTTTCATAAATATAAAGAAATCATAATTTGGAAATTTGTAGAGAAAGGTATGTCCAAAATACTGCCTGCCACTGCAGCCTCCAGAAGCGCGGCAACGCTAATTTTTCGCATCCGCGGAGGTTGGTTCCGTTGCAGCGCTCAGAATTCCGCTGTCAGCGGAATGGAGATCAGATAATGCACTATATAAACGGGATTTAGGGCATTATTTCACATTTTGGACCTAGGGAGCTCGGTTTGAGGCGATTGTTTGAGAGTTTTTCAAGAAATTCATCGGGGTAAGTGATTCTTACTCGGATTTGGTTAATATACATGAATATATCAATGATTTCATCATTTGATTAGTACTTTGAGGTAGAAATTTGGGGAAAATTGTAGAAACTTCATAAAATGAATTTTTGGGATTTGATCATCGAATTGGAGTCGGATTAGAATGAAACTAGTATGGTTGGACTTGTGAGTGAATGGGTTTCCTAATTTTGTGAATTTCGCCGGATTTCGAGACGTGGACCTGGGGGTCGGGTTTGACCAATTTCGGGATTTGTGTTCTAATTTGATAATTTTCATACTGGATTCATTCCTTTAGCCTATATTGATGATAATATACTAGGTTTGGATAGATTCGGAGCATTTGGAAGCCGAATCGAGGGAAAAGAGCATCGCGGGCTAGAGTTTTTCGATTTGAGGTAAGTAATGGCTATAAATTTTGTCCTGAGGGTATGAAACCCCGAATTTCGTATTTCTCACTATTTTTAGAGTGGCGCACACGCCGGATGACGAGTGTGTGGCGTGCACTAATTTCTAGATTTGGACGTAGTCCTCTCCGTGGCAACTATTGAGCTGCGTATTTTACTCTAAACCATATGTTAAATTGTGTTCTAAAACTGTTGCTCTATTTGGGTTGTAAGCCATGTTTGGGGCCTCGTGCCGACTTGTTTGGACCCTTGGTGGCTTTTTACTGCTACTTCCTTACTGTGCTGACTTATGACTTAGACTCGGTCATGTTATGCTTAACCGTTTTTGAAACTCAGCCTTATTTACACTATTTGAAATATAAAATGATGTTTTTGGGTCGAGTACCCCGTTTTACTGATACGCCCGAGGGGCTTTTGAGAGATGCTGACTGAGTGAGGCCGAGGGATTGATTGTGAGGATATGATACCCCACGAGGTGGCTTGATATTAGCGCTTGGGCTGAAGTAGCCCCTCCGGAGTCTGTACACACTCCTAGTGAGCGCAGGTACCTACTGAGTACGAGTGCCGAGTGACGAGTGATTGGGAGGCATGAGTGATTGTGAGGTTGTCTGAGGGGCTGATTATGTGTGACTGTGAGGTATGCTCGAGGGGCTGATTATGAGTGACGGTAAGGTATGCCCGAAGGGCAGTTTCTGATACATGTTTTTGGCTGAGGGGCTACTTATGATTTTACCACTTTCACTCTGAACTTTTGAAATATGTTTTGCCCGAGGGGCTTTTTATGATTGTTAACATTTCTACACTAAACTTCT
The DNA here is from genome assembly GCA_005239525.1 of Nicotiana knightiana. Lineage (NCBI taxonomy): Eukaryota > Viridiplantae > Streptophyta > Magnoliopsida > Solanales > Solanaceae > Nicotiana > Nicotiana knightiana. The sequence goes on from ML431311.1 coordinate 159,815, forward strand.
TGAAAGTAAGGTTGAAACTATTGGCAAGTATATTTCCAAACGATTTTTACTGAAATCGACTTTTAAGTGTGATGATTCAACTTATACACTGTTGGAAAGAAAGGTTATGCTTATTGTGAAATGATGATTTGATTTTATGTGTTTCTTACTGCTCAAACCTGATTTATTTTCATTACTATGAGTTGGCGCACTCACATTACTCCCTGCACCTTGTGTGCAGATCTAAGTGGTAGGGCAGGGTGAGGTGTGTATCTGTTCCAGAGACTTCTCGGTGATGTTTGTGAGGTAGTTTCACGTGTCCGCAGTCCTGCTCTCTCCTCCTTACTATAATAGAGTTTTTTTTTAGTTGTACATTTTCTGTAGATGCTCATGACCAGTGACTCCAGATCTCGGGGTTGTATTTAATATTCGGTGTAGCTTTATCTATTTTTAAAATGTCTAAAAGAAACCTTCATGGGTTATCAGTTTAGTAATGATATAAATGGAATATTATTACGATTTGAGTGTGGTTTTGGCTGGCCTAGTTCCACGATAGGCGCCATCACAACTGGTTTAGATTTGGGGTCGTGACATATATATAGTATTACAGTATTTGCACCACCATCGAGCTATAATCGGTGGGCAGGCCCCTATTGGGCAACCTCAGATCAGATGAAAATTATATACCGAGCCTATTATGGTTGAGCGCCTATGAGCGAGCCCATAATGGCCGAGATATAGAGCCTAGTATAGTCGATCACCTAAGAGCGAGCCTACTGCGATGGTGCCATTACACAAACCAAGCCTTATAGGGCCGGAAAGCTATTTTACAAATATTGAGAGAGTTGAGTCAGTATTAGCAGGTAAGCATATTTTTATATTATCTTTGACTCCCAATTACTTTCAGTTATTATATTATCAGTTATTTCGTATTGACGTCCATTTTGTGGGGGATGCTGCATTTCATGCATGTTTGTCCTGATAGACAGCTGGATAGACCTTCTGAGTAGACAGAATCAAACATCAGCTTGGTTAGTAAGCTCCACTTCTTCGAAGTTACCAGGTCTAGATCATGAAGTCCATTTTATATATACAGGTTTGATGGGTAGGTCGAGGCCCTGTCCCGACTATGATAGAGTTCAGTTATCTGTAGAGGCTTGTAGATGAGCTTTTGGGTATGTTTACCCCTCAGATGAGAAAGACGTTATTTTCAGATAATTCAGAATATGGCCCATCGGTCTTGATTGTTATTGTCAACTTGCAGGTAGGCCTCGTCGGCTTAAGTTGAGGGCTACCCCTCTAGATCTCATAGTTATGCCTCGTCGGCCTAAGTTGAGGGCTACCCCTCTAGAGCTCACAGTTATAAAGTGGTACTCTCGGGTCGAGTATGGCACCGAGTGCCGGCCACGCTTCCCAGGTTTAGGGCGTTATAGTTTTTTATCAATACATGTATAATTGAAAACAATTGACAAATATAGTCTTGAACTCCCAAAATGATAATTATTTTGATATAATTATTTTAAGCTAAAACTACAGTTAAAAAAAAGAAGAAGAAGAAGAAGAAGAAGAAGAAGAAAGAAGAAGAAGAAGAAGAAGAAGAAGAAGAAGTATTAACTTTTAGTTATATTAATGCTACTCTTCCAATTATCGTAGATCTCCTTTTATTAACTAGTGTTAAACGGCTTATTTAGTTACGCAAACCTCACATAGACAAACTACTTCTCAATCAACTACTTCCTTCGATTTAGTTTATACATCTTATTATTTTTTATGGAAATTTATGCAATATACCTACGTGATACAAAATAATTACTCTTTTTTACCTACTCTCAAACAAGTTACACTAAATACCTATCCTACCAAAAGTATTTACCCGCATACCCTACTTTATAATTTATTCTTCTACTGCAACTTCCTTGCACTTATCCCCATCTTTTCTTCTCCTTTTCTCTTTTTTCCTTTCTGGCTGAAGCTTATATTTTGTTCCAAACGTTTATGTCCCATCTATTCTTTTATAAAAAATTCAAAGTAGGCTTTCTCTGTACTTAGTAGCTATGCTGATTTTCCATTTTAATTTACCGGTGATGATTTAGAGTTTTAAAAAGGTCAAACGCATAGACAACTCTCTAAATTTATGCGAATATTTAATTTAGTCAATCAATTACATCTATAACCATTTGAACACTTAATCTTTATTTAAATTGTGCCATTAAGAGCATGTTTGGCCAAGCTTCTTGGAGGTTAAAAGTACTTGTTTTGCTAATGAGTGTGTGTTCGAAAATCTGGTATTAAAAAAATCCACCATTGAAGGACCTTGAAGCTTGAAATTCATAAATTGAGTTTGATATTATGTACTTGTTTCGTCTCACTGGAGTGTCTTTGAAATGTCAATTGGAGGTTGTGGCTAAATTTTGAGTCAATATGATAGAGATCTTGGAGTAGATTTTTCAATTTTGAGTTGAAATTGAGTTGAACTAGTGAAGAAGATGAATTTATACTGTATACTAAAATGTTATACTATACCATTTTGGTATAGATTGTGAGTTGAAATTGGGTTTATTGAGTTTGTGGTTATTTTTATCTTATTTTGACCGGGGTATGTTCGAAATATTAATTGGAGGATGTGGCTATATTCTGAGTCAATTTGGTGGATATTTTTGAGTAGATTTTTAAATTTTGGGTTGAAATTGAGTTGAACTAGCAAAGAACACAGAATTGTACTGTATACCAAAATGGTATATTATATATTGTAATGGTATACAATAATTAATTCAAGAGTATATAACTAACTACAATAGTATACTACTAATTTTTTTTAAGGAATGAACCAATACTCTATATACCACAATATCATATTATAAACCATTTTGGTTAATTCAGTAGTGTATAATTTATTGCGTTGAACTAGCAAAGAAGAATTTGTACTATATACCTGTCACGACCAACAAATGACAGTCGTGATGCCACATATTGTAGAACTAGGCAAGCCTCAATTAAACATTTCACAATACAGTAAAACACTTTTGAAATAACAACGAAAAGATTTAACATTTAAAGAAAAGCCTTTTGAAAATAGAATTATCGAAAACACGATACAACCATCCCGAAAATTGGTGCGTCACTGAGTACATGATTGTCTAAAAACCGGAACATAGTCCACAACAGTATCAAGAGCAATAAACTGAAAATACAGATAAACTAAGGAAGGGAAATCAAGGCCCACAAATGCCATGCAGCTACCTCGATAGTCCCCAAACTCTGATGCCTAAATCAGCAGTCGCCGCCGTGACCAGAAATGCCTGGATATGAACACAAGGTGCAGGGAGTAACGTGAGTACACCAGCTCAGTAAGTAACAAGTCCAAACTTTGGACTGAAGATAGTGACGAACTCAAACAGTACAGATAAGATGAAAATAATTGTGCAGAACGTAGACATGCTCTTAAATCAACTAAGCAATTCAAAGCCGGGAAATAAAGCAGATTCGTACAGTGTAATGAATGTGGCTCTTTTAACATTACATGCCAATGCACATACTGTAAGTGATGCACCATGTTGTCAGCCTCAAATGCTCACACTCTCGATATCTCAACCACTCGATACTTTATATGGCTCATACGGACCAGGGAAGATCTATCCCGGAATATATACAACGTCTGACCATAGGTCACCCAGTACCAAGGAAAAGGGCCAATCCAACCCTGTGGAGAAGATCCATCTCCAGGTAACAAGTACTTGAGACAAGATCCATGTCCAGGGAAGATCTATCTCTCAATAAAAATCAATTATGCTCACTGGGGTTGTGTTACAGACTCTGTAGGGGCTCCTATAGCCCAAGCGCTATCATAACATCAATATATCAACTGTGACATGCAGCCCAAGCCCATATCTGTCTCTCACAATCGGCTCTCGGCCTCACTTAATCATCAACCTCTCCAGTCTCACTCATGGGCCATAAATATCATGAAAACTAGCCCGAAACAGTAATATGATGATGCAATCGATAGCAACTGAGACTGGTATATGGCATAGGATACATGTATTTGACTCAGTACAAAATATCAGTAAAAGTAGTAAAGTGACAACAAGAAATGACCACTTTGGGTCTCCATAATACCGGCAATAATCCAAAACATGATCGACAACTCAACTACTTTATCACATAGTGAAAATATGAACATCAACAAGATAGAGTCACTATACAGTGCCATGGAACCAACCAGGTCACAATTCTCACGGTGCACGCCCGCATGCCCGTCACTTGGCATGTTCGTCACCTCAATACCAACCACATAACACGTAAATTTGGGGTTTCGAACACTCATGACCAAGTTTGAAAGCGTTACTTACCTCAAACCGAGAAAAACTCTACTCCGCAATGCCTTTGCCTCGCAATTCGGCCTCCAAACGTCCCGAATCTGGCCACAAGCAGTACAACACAATTAAAATAGGCTAAAGGAATCAATCCCACAAGAAAACTACTAAATTAGGACCAAAAATCCGAAATCGGCTCAACCTGGCCCGCGGGCCCATGTCTCAAAACCCAACAAAAGCTACAAAACCTGAAAGCTCATTCACTCCCGAGTTTAACCATATCAATTTTATCAAAATTCGACGTCAATTGCCCCTCCAAAACCCTAAAATTCACTCTCCAATTCCCACGCCCTAAACACCCAATTTTCACTTCAAGATATCACTAATTAGGTATAAAATCAGTTGATAAACCCCATTATTGAAGATAAATAGGCTCAAGGAACTCACCTCAACAATCTCTTCGAAAATCTCCTCAGAAATCCCCAAAGTCTGAGCTCTAAAATGTGAAAAAGGGAAAAAATCTCGAAGTCCTATTTTTATATACTCTGTCCAGGCTTCCCGCACCTACGACTCCTTATCCATATCTGCGGAGCTGCATCTGCAGGCAAAACCTCGCTACTACGAAAAATCACTAAAACTCTGTCTCCACTCCTTCGAACACTTGACCGCATCTGCGCTCTTAGGGGGTGCAGAAACGACATCGCACCTGCGGTCCGAACTCACACCTGCACCCCTAGATCCGCTTCTGCAATCACCGCAGGTACGGGAATGCCATCGCACATGCGTCCTCTGCCCAAGTCCTCCTTAGCCGCATCTGCGGCTCCTTCTTCGCTTCTACGGGCTCGCACCTGCGGTTCCCACTCTACAAGTGCGGTTACACTAGCAGCTGCACCACTTTAACTACAATTCTTCAACTCACATTAAGCCGTTAACCACCCGAAACCACCCCGAGGCCCTCGGTACCTCAGCCAAACATAACAACAGGTCCTATAACCCGATACAAACTTAGTCGAACCTTCGAATCACTCAAAACAACATCAAAACACCAAATTACACCCGGATTCAAGCCTAAAGAACTTCTAAACTTCCGAATTCCACAAACAATGGCGAAACCTACAAAACCACGTCTGATTGACCTCAAATTTTACATATAAGTCAAAAATGACACCACGAACCTACTCCAACTTCCAAAATCCAATTCGATCCCGATATCAAAATTTCCATTGTCGGCCAAACTCACCAAAATTCCAACTTTCGCCAATTCAAGCATAATTCTACTACAAACCTCCAAATCACATTCTGAACGCGCTTCTAAGTCCAAAATCACCTAACGGGGCTAAGAGAACCAACAAAATTCAAATCCAAGGTCGTTTACACACAAGTCGAATCCTGTCAACTTTTCCAGCTTAAGCTCCCAATTAAGAGACTAAGTGTCTCAATTCCCTCTGAAACCACTCCGTACTCAAACCAACCAACCCGCTAAGACATAATACAGATGTGGAACACAAAAGAAGCAGAAAATAGGGGAATGGGGCTATAACTCTCGAAACGACCGGTCGGGTCGTTACATCCCCCCCCCCCCAAACAAACGATTATTCCTCGAAAGGTTCTAGAAACATACCTGGAGTATCAAATAGGTGTGGATATCTGCTCTGCATCTCCCGCTCGGTCTCCCAAGTGGCCTCCTCCACAGGCTGACCTCTCCACTGCACCTTCACTGAAGCTATATCCTTTGACCTCAACATCCGAACATGCCACTCCAAAATGGCCATCGGCTCCATATCATAAGTCGTATCACCATCCAACTGAACCATGATAAAATCCAAAACATGAGACGGATCACCGACATACTTCTGGAGCATAAAAACATGAAATACTGGACGTATACTCGACAAGCTAGGTGGAAAGGAAAGCTTGTAAGCCACTTACCCGATCCTCTAAAGTACCTCAAAAGGCCCAATGAACCGAGGGCTCAACTTGCCCCTCTTCCCAAATCTCATGACACCCTTCATGGGTGATACCTTCAGCAGAACTTTCTCCCCGACCATGAAAGACACGTCATGGACCTTCATGTCAGCATAGCTCTTTTGCGAGGACTGCATTATGTGAAGCCGCTTCTGAATTAGTTTCACCTTGTCTAATGCATCCTCGATCAAGTATGTACCTAAGAGCGTAGCCTCACTTGGCTCAAACCATCCCACTGGAGATCTACACCGCCTCCCATATAAAACCTCGTACGGAGCTATCTGAATGCTCGACTGATAACTGTTGTTATATGTAAACTCCGCGAGCGGCAGAAATTGGTCCCATGAACCCCCAAAATCAATAACACAAGCGCGTAACATGTCCTCCAATATCTGGATAGTGCACTCGGACTGTCCATCCGTCTGAGGGTGAAAGGTTGTGCTCAACTCAACCTGAGTATCCAATTCTCACTGCACGGCCCTCGAAAACTACAATGTAAATTGTGTGCCTCTATCTGAAATGATGAAAACTGGGACACCATGAAGGCGAAAAATCTCTCGGATGTAAATCTCAGCCAATCGCTCTGAAAAACAAGTAGTACCAACTGGAATGAAGTGATCGGACTTGGTCAGTCAATCCACAATCACCCAAATAGCATCGAACTTCCTCAAAGCCCGTGGGAGTCCAACTACGAAATCCATGGTGATCTGCTCCCACTTCCACTCTGGAATCTCTAACCTCTGGAGAAAGCCACCCGGTCTCTGATGCTCATACTTAACATGCTGACAATTGAGGCATTAAACAAGAAACCCAACTATATCCTTGTTCATCCTCCTCCACAATAGTGTTGTCTCAAATCCTGATACATCTTCGTGGCACCCGGATGGATGGAAAACCGCGAGCTATGGGCCTCCTCAAGAATCAACTCCCGTAGCCCATCTACATTGGGTACACATATCTGTTTCTACATCCTCAACACCCCGTCATAACTAATAGTCACATCTCTAACATCTCTTTGCCGAACACTGTCCTGAAGGACGAGCAGATAGGGTTCATCATACTGGCGCTCCCTGATACAATCATAAAGAAAAGGCCTAGAGACCACACAAGCCAATACCTGACTCGACTCCGAAATATCCAATCTGACAAGCTGGGCTAGCTAAGGCATGAACATACAATGCCAAGGGTCTCTCTGCTGTTGGAAGACTAGCTAAACTCCCCAAACTCTCCACCCAACGACTCAAGGCATCAGCCACCACATTGGTCTTCCCAGGATGGTACAAAATAGTGATATCATAGTCCTTAAGAAGCTCCAACCACCTCCACTGACGCAAGTTGAGATCCTTCTGCTTGAACAGATGCTGCAAACTCCGGTGATTAGTGTAGATCTCACAATGAATCCCACACAAATAGTGCCGCCAAATCTTCAGGGTGGGAACAATAGCTGCTAACTCAAGATCATGGACGGGATAGTTCTGCTCATGGGTCTTCAGCTGGCGTGAAGCATAAGCAATCACTCTACCCTCCTACATCAGAACATATCCAATACCTATCCGCGAGGCATCATAATACACTGTGTAATAACCAGAAGCTGATGGCAGAACTAGAAATGGAGTTGTGGTCAAAGAATTCTTGAGTTTCTGAAAGCTTGATCGGTGCAAAACCTACACCACTATAGAGTATTGAGCATGGTCGAAGTAGTTTTACCTAACAAGGCCGGGATCGATTTCCACATGGAGTTAATTGATTTGGATTTACGTATCTAACTAATCTAGATGCGTGTGTTGTTCCTAATTGCACTTCCAAACATGATTGTGATTGATTCTATTCTAATTTTATACTATTGTATGCTAAGAGAAAGCTAAGTACAATATTTTTGGTGATAGTTTTCAAGTGTTAAAAGGCACTAGGGTAGTGACTTCCGCCTAGGTGGATATCTAACTGGTGTCAAGAATCTAGGGCAAGCTTGTTTTGATTGGGGGCGTGATATAACCATCACACATAAGTGCTCACTCTATACCTCTCGGTAGTTTGAGTGACTTTTCCCAATTTGTCTTTCTCAAGTCCAATGAGTGCTCATACAATAAAAGTGATATTGGAACAAGTCGGGTATTATTATCCCTAGGTTTAACCCTTTAATTGGGGCTATCAATCTCTTGAGTTCACCCCAATTCCTTGTTATCCTAATTTACCTAGACTTAGTCCCTCTTTATCAAGAAGAGCCTAAGTCATAAAGGCATGAATCAGTGTTTGCAACCACTAGTTCTAAAATTCAAGCATGAATTAGGCTAAATGTCACTAATCCATAAACAATTAAGCCCTAAAATTTAATATCCATTAAACACCCACACTAGGGTTGGGTCACAACCCTAGCTATAGGGTCTAGCTACTCATAATATCAGCAGAAATCAAAGATAAAGAAGAAATAGGAGCCATAATATTAAAGTAGAAGATTAAAATCTAAAGTTTGAAGAGAAGTCTACTACAAAATTGCCCAAAAAGTGTAAAAATCGTCGTTCACGTGCTCTCCTAAACAAAACTTAACCTAAAATTATCAAAAAAATCTATTTATACTAAGCTAAAATTTTTGGACAAAAATACCCCTGCGGAGGTTTCACGGACGCGTAATTCTGACCGCGTCGGCGTTTGGGCTTTCACGGCCGCGTAATATTGAGCGCGGACCGGATTTCTTCACATCTGAACTTGAGTTGGACCTTGTTTCATGGGCCGCATATTTTTAACGACGTTCTCGTGAGATTCATTTGCGGCCGCGTAATTTGGACGCGGACCGCTTTCTTCATTAAGCCCAAATTGCAAATTCTCTAAACCTGGACAAACACTCTCAGTGGAATTTCAACCGCGGCCGCGCTCGTGATTTCGCGGCCGCCTCTTTCTGACGCGGTCAACGTTGGTTTTTGTGCTCAAAACAGCCTCTCTGAATCTCTATTTTGCGGGCCGCATAATAATGGCCGCCTCAGCGTTGACAATTTCATGGCCGCCCTTTTCTATCGCGGTCCGCGTTCCACGATATTGGTCCAGGCTTGGTTTTTGTTCAAGTTTGACTCCTTTATGAGTTGGTTATGGCTTCTTTGGCTCATTTCGAACAAAACCGTGCAAGCAAGAACATTAAGTTAGTTTTCGGGAATACCTTCACGCATTTTTGGCCCAAAACCTAAGTAAAAGAGAGCAAATAATAGGCTAAAATCCCTACTTATCAACTCCCTCAAACATAAGCTTTTTCTTGTCCTCAAGAAAAAAAGGTAATTCCTACCTCAACAAGAAAGAAAAGGATATTTCAGCTGTCCTAAGGTGACTTCATCAAGCATCAATTGGGACTAACAATTACCTTCAACACAAATGCATTATCAACAACATCATGTTACGACCTTTTGAGTTCTATAGTTCTAACGTGACACAGGAGCATCAAGATTTGACTCAATTCATCAAGAAAGTTCTCTCTCTTACGTAGGTCATTGTGGATCCCAGAATCCTCCTCCTCTACTCTCCTTTAGCAAATCTCACTTTTTAAGAATGCAACACTCAAGTCAAGGATTGTGAAGAAGTGCGCTCATCACTCTCAAAAGAATGTCACACGCCACTAATGTAAGCTCACTCAACTTGAAATCATATAGGGCTTTAGCGGGGATGTAATTAAGGCTTTTGGATCATGGAACATAATGTACGATGATGGTTTCATCTTTCCTTCAGCACTCCATTTTCTCATTTTGGCTCATAATTTTGTGACTCTTCGAGTTATTTTCTTCTTCCTAAGGGGAATTAGAGAGACACACTGTCACTCTTTCTTATTCTTGACAATCATTATTTTCTCCTTTTTTCATCATTCCATGCCATTCACATTGCGTTCTTTAAATCCCTTCAACCTTTACTTTCTTTTTGATCTATGTATTTTTTACTTTTCTTCCATTTCTTTGCCTTTCCTTTTCACTAATTCTGGTCCTTCTTTGAACCTTTCATCACTTTGAAATTCTTCATCTCTCCCCCAAACTTATGTTCTTGCCAATTCATTCATCATGAATGCTAAGGAATGATTGGGTGCCAAGAAAGGGTCATTATAAAACGGATAAAGGCTTGTAATGTTTCTATTGAATGAAAAAGGCTTAGGCTCAAAGGGGTTGAATAGGGATATCATATTGGCAGGCTACATAAGCTTTCAAAGTTCAAATGGGACCAAGGAGAACCTACAATCACTGCTCAAGTCGAGCTACACTTAGAATTTTGCCTACACAAACATTCAAGGCAAGTTCTAGACTTATTGGCACGGGACTTGGACTTTCAATTCAATACCTCACCTCTCAAGCTAATGTATCGTTAAATAGGATAGAGTAGAGGGCCCACAACAACCCTAGCTAAGATTGAAAATCACAGATGGCTCAAAGAAACCACTTGATGATAGTTTTAGTCAACTCGAGAGTCTAAAGGTCACAACCAGAGTTATTCTTTGTCAATCAACTTGTCTCTAACCATGAGGTCGAGGGTAAATGTGTTAATACCAATTTAATCCTACTTGAGACACTTTTATTCATTACTAATACATATCAAAGCAAAAAGAAAAACAGACTCAATCCCTTAAGAAGGTTGTCACACCATCTATCGTTGGGAAGAGCCACCCGGTTCACACAATATCCACCTTTGGAAAGAACTGTGGCATTAATAAAACCAAAGGCTTATTGATCATGAAAAATATGAAAAGAAGCTAAAACTCAAAAAGAAACTACTAAAGTAAATAAGAAGCTAAGCTATTAAGGAAAAATACAAAAGAAGTTATGAAGTAAACTACGGGAAGTGAAATGAATATGTACAATAATGGAGTTAAACGAATATATAAAAAATGGAAATAAATATATACATGGAATGGTAACGTTATATACATACCAAAAGTGAAAAATATCAAAAGTGAAAAATAAAGAGAAATAGTATCAAAGTTATTACATTCCATCAAATCAAAATAAGACCCCCCCCCCCCCNGGAAGGGTTAGAGAGTAAAGAAAAATCCCTATGTGGTCTCTGTCTACGTGGGGTAAGGCACACTAGTCGGGTCCTCAGACTGCATAGGCTCATCAGCTCCATCTGGGTCCTCCAACTATATCTCCAAGTCCTCTGACTGGGGCACCACAAATCCTCTCGCTGGCTCTCTATCAGCCTCCTGCTCTGATGCTTGGGCTGTCTATGCTACTGGAGCAGTCTCCTCCATAAGTAGGTCAAGTGGGATATCTCCGACAGATGTGAACTTTTGTATCTCTTTCTTCAACTGCTCTACTGAATCTTTTGAAGCCTGAGTCTTCCTCATCTTCCTGACCTGCTTTCCCAACTCCTTTATCGCCTTGACATGGGAATCCAAGCTCTCAAAGATCTTCTTTTGGTTGTCCAAGTGTTGCTTCAATGAATCCTCCACTGATGGAGGTAACTGAAGCTCTGATGGGGCTACTTGTGCTACGACTGCACTGGATAAAATAGACAGCTTTGATGTAGCTGCCTACATTCAGTCGTTGGTGCTGGAGAGAGTCTGAGTAACCCGCAGTGCAGTATGCGGGTATGCAAAAGATGAGGGCACAAATAATGGGGTTGTGATAGATGGCCCGGATGAGGGAGGTGGCATAGCAGCCGAAGAACCCTCCGTTGTGGAAGGCTCGGGCCTAGTGGACACTACCCTTGGCTCTTTAGATTAGCCAGTGGAGCTAGTGGCTTTGCCTTTGGACTTCAGGTTGTCTGCTCCCTGAAGGTTGTACCAAGTAAAGGACCTCTTCGGCTTCACCTTCGTGTCAAAGTTTCTCCGCTCAACCTCCTGGTCCTCTAGGTACATAGTGATGAAATTGGGGTAAGGGTAGGATCTTTCTTCCTTCCCGGTTTCCTTGGATATGTTCTGGGCCATGAGGTTCCCCATATTTATTGGGTACCCCTCCATGATAGAAGCTACGAGAATCGCCCTGGAGACTGGAATGTCACTATCATGTTGGGACGGATCAAGGCGGATGTAGACGAAGGTGCACCACTCTTTTGCTTCCAAGCGAAGGGTGTTCCTGGCAATTGACACTCCAGGTGTAAGTCAGGCCGGTGTTGTCCCTGGGATGGCTATATCCTCTGCTAGCCATGGTTGGGCAGCTTCATCAAATGCCGACTTCTGTACGTATAGATCTGCGTCCACATCATCAAACCCGGGATATGTATTCAATGTATTGCCATCGAACCAGATCTTCTTATTTTGTACCTTAGTCACATAGGTGTCCTTTTTTATGTGCGCAACATTGGCGTAGAATTCCTTGACTAGGTACTCATTTTCTTCCGGCAACTTTCTTGTGAAGAATTTCCACCCCATTCTTTCATCAAATTGCCTCTACACATTCGGGTTATGAGGGAGAAGGTCTCTTTCTATGAATTGTCGCTCAAGGGTAAGCGACCTTTGTGGCCACCATTCCCGGAATTTGTGGTAGGCCTTCTCACTCACGAACCTATCTTGCCACACTGTCGGCTTCCTTGATCTAATCAACCCCCCCCCCCCCCCCCCCCTCATGGGTATCACCTCCTCTCCCGTCATCCGGGACCTCTTCATCATCTACATTGATAGGAGCAGCTGCTGAGGCCGGAGTTGCTGCCGGTGGTGAAGATGGTGTTGAATTCATACTCTCTCCATTTGAGCCATCAGACGACTCATATGAGAAGGTGGGTTGATTGACGAGTCAAAAAGGTTGAGATTAAGCCTCAGGTTGTTGTGCAGAGTCTCCCTCGGAAATCTTCCGGGAAGGGAGGTATTCACTAGTGTTCGAGTAGTCATCCAGAGGTCTCGCAGGTGTGGCCTTTTTGCTAATAATCTTCTGAGGTGCTAAGGGCATTGTCTGCTTCCCTTTTCCCCGGCCTCTAGAGGATTCTGCCCTCCCTTTTGATTTGTCGGAAGCACCACGAGATCGCACCATTATCTTCAACACACAATTAGTATAAGATCATTAGTATTGTGGTTCAATGAATCCTTAAAGAAATGCAGATGAGATGAACACAGTGCTTCTCAAAATAGGGGTCCACAGATAGCCGAAAAATGGGCGCGGCCGCAGAATGGCCATTGCGGACCATAGAAAAATAGGCATGGCCGAGAAGAGGTTGGACTCAGAATACCAACGGTCTTCCACGGATCGCAAAATTTCGGACGCGGACGTGAAAGACCAAGCGCAGACCGCGTAAAAGTGAATGCGGTCGTGGAACTAATTTTCAAACTCTCTGAAGCTCATGAACATGGACCGCAAAATTTTGGACGCGGCCGTGAAAGTTCAAACGCAGACTGCGAAAAAATTACCGCATCCGCGAACTTATAACCATACTCAGCTCTTACAAAATCATGAACGTGGACCGCGTAAAATGGACCGCGGTCCGCGGAGTTCAAACAACACGGGCACTGGAACATTTGAAACCTGGGGTTTTCACTAAGTGCAAAAACCAATGCAATTAATCATGCATAGTTAATAACCCTATCCCCCATTAGGCATGTAAACATTACCCACATGAATTTAAGCATCAATTAAGCATTATTTTGAGATTGTGGCATGTATTAAACCCTAACTAAAAAGAAAACTTAAAACTAGAAGAAAAGAAATAAAGAGATAAAATCAATGCAAATATTTGAGCATACTAGTTGTGAAATTGTAGAGGAAAATGGATCCTTGATTGATATGAAATGAGATTGAAGGTCAAAGAAGATGAAGATGAACAGTGATCTAATGTGGTGAAAGTTTGAGGTTCGAAAAGTGTAAAAGTCCTAAGGACTTTCTATTTATACCAAATCGATAGGGGGCCACCGCCTTACTTGAGCGTGATCCGCGGAATATCGTGGTCCGTGCTTTTTACTTTTCGAAGAGCTGCTGCGAAATCATGGGCATGGTCCGCGAAAAAAGGGGCTCGGTTGCAAAAGCCAACGTGGTCCGCCAAATTTTGAATGCCGATGCAAACTCAACTTCAGAGAGATGGTACTTTTAATCCTATCAAGTGCGCGTCCATGGAAAAAAATTGTCACCGCGAAATGCCAACGCGGACCGCAAAATTTTGGACGCGGTCCATGAAATTCTCCACACTTAGGACAATTTTTCCAGCCAAAGTCTTGCACTGCACAAACAAGTCTTACACAAACTTCACAACCAGTTAGTCCAAAAAAATCCTAAACTAAGAAAAAAATCAAAAAGAAAGAAAAACACATGGGTTGCCTCCCAAGAAGCGCCTGATTTAACGTCGAGGCACGACGCATGTTACCCTCATCATTTGAGATTGATCAAGGCCACCACGTGGATGTCATCAAACTTGACAAGGTAATGCTTCACTCAGTTCCCATTAGCTCTGAAGATTTCACCATTTTTATTTTTCAAATCAAGAGAACCAAACGGAGTTGCATGCACCACTTCAAAAGGGCCACTCCATTTTGACTTGAGCTTTCCCAGAAACAGTCATAACCGAGAGTTAAATAGAAGAACCAAGTCACCCTCCTTGAATTCTTTGTTCCGAGCATATTTGTCATGTAAGTACCTCATCTTGTCCTTATACAAGGACGAGATGGAATAGGCATGAAACTAGAACCCATCAAGTTCATTTATTTAGTTTCTCTACCTGGAGATTTGCAGTGACATCCCATTCAAGGTTTAATTTCTTCAGCGCCCACATGGCCTTGTGCTCTAGATCAACCGGAAGGTGGCATGCTTTCCCAAATACCAACCAGTACGGATACATACCAATTGATGTCTTGTACGTAGTTCTATAAGCCTACAAAGCATCATCAAATTTCCTTGATCAATCCGTTCGGCTTGCATTGACAGTTTTTGATAATATGCTCTTTATCTCCCTGTTGGAGATCTCGACTTGTCCACTAGCCTGGGGGTGATAAGGGGTTGACACCTTATGATTGACACCATACTTAGAAAGTAAAGTATCAAAGGCCTTGTTGCAAAAATGAGAACCCCATCACTGATGATCGCCCTTAGAGTGCCAAACCTTGTGAAGATATTTTTCTTTAAGAACACCACCACATTCCGTGCCTCGTTGTTGAGAAAAGCCACAGCTTCAACCCACTTGGAAACATAATCAACAGCAACCAGAATGTAAGTGTTACCACATGAACTCACAAAAGGCCCCATGAAGTCGATTCCCCACACGTCAAAAATATCGATCTCAAGAATAGTGGTGAGAGGCATTTCATCCTTCTTGGAAATTCCACCAGCTCTTTGGCATTCATCACACCTCTTAACAAGCTTAATTGCACCTTTATACAGGGTAGGCCAATAAAATCCATAGCTAAGAACCTTTGAAGCAGTTCTCGCCCCACCATGATGACCACTGTAGGGCGAGGAATGGAAAGCATCAAGAATACTCATTTTCTCTTCTTCCGGGATACATCTCCGGATCACACCATCATTGCAAATCTTGAAAAGATAGGGCTCGTTTCAATAATAATCCAAACTGTCCCGTTTGAGTTTCTTCCTTTGGTTAGAAGAGATCTCACTCGGGAAAATGTCGGTCACAAGAAAGTTAGCCACATCGGCGAACCAAGGCATACCATTCAAAGACACGGAGAGGAGTTGTTCATCCGAAAATGAATCAATAATTTTGGAGGCCATCATGGGGCCTCCCCTCCTCCTCTAAGCGGGACAAGTGGTCCGCCACTTGATTCTCACTCCCTTTTTGATCAATGATTTCAAGGTCAAACTCTTGAAGCAGAAGAACCCATCTCATCAACCTAGCCTTAGAGTCCTTTTCATTCATCAAATAACGGAGTGTCGCGTGATCGGTGTGCACAATCACTTTGGCACCCATGAGATATGGCCTGAACTTTTACATGGAGAAGACAATGGCTAATAACTCTTTTTCAGTCACCTTATAATTGTCTTGGGCGTCATTCATCATTTTGCTTGCATAATAGACCGAATGAAATATCTTGTTGATCATTTGCCCCAAAATCGCTCCTACCGCAACGTCACTAGCATCGCATATGAGCTCAAATGGTAAGCTCCAATTGGGTACGGTAATGATGGGAGTGGTTGTCAATTTGTACTTGAGAAGCTCAAAAGCTTTCATGCAATCATCATTGAATACAAACTTTGCATCCTTTTCCAACAACTTGCACAAGGGGTTCACCACTTTTGAGAAATCCTTGATGAATCTTCGGTAGAACCTCGCGTGCCCAAGAAAGCTCCTAACTCCCTTGACGAAAGTAGGAAGAGGGGGTTTTGAAATAACTTCAGTCTTCACCTTGTCCACTTCAATACTGTTCTTTGAGATCTTATGGCCGAGGACAATGCCCTCCTTGACCATAAAGTGGCATTTTTTCCAAATTTAGCACTAAGTTGGTCTCTTTACATCGGGCCAACACTTTGTCAACATTATCCAAGAATTCTTCAAATGAGTCACCCACAACACTGAAATCATCCATGAAAACTTCGAGGAAATCCTCCACCATATGTGTAAATATTGCCATCATACATTCCTGAAAGGTAGCCGATGCATTACACAAACCAAACGACATCCGTAAGAATGAAAATGTGCCATACGGACATGTGAAGGTGGTTTTCTCTTGGTCTTACGGTGCAAATGAGAATCTTGTTGTACCCTGAGTAGCTATCCAAAAAGCAACAGTAGGCATGCCCGGAAAGTCTATCCAATATTTGATCAAGAAAGGGCAACGAAAAATGGTCTTTGCGGGTCACTTTGTTCATCTTTCAGTAATCCATGCATACCCTCCATCCGGTCACAGTCCTAGTGGGGATCAACTCATTTTTCTCATTTGTGACCATAGCCATACCACCCTTCTTCGGCACACATTGTACCGGTGAAGTCCATGAACTATCCGAAATGGGGTACACAACCCCTGCATCAAGCCACTTGATAATTTCCTTCTTGACGACCTCTTACATAGCCTCATTCAACCTCCTTTTATGTTACACGGAGGGTTTGGCATCATCCTCTAGTATAATTTTGTGAATGCAAAAGGCGGGCCTAAGAACCACAGGGGTGGAGTTTACCTGCACTTTAGTTAAGCATGCAGAAAGAATAACAGGTAGTGTAGAAGAAGGGCCTAAGAATTCATACCTAAGGTGCGAAGCAAAGGCTTCAACTCCAATGTCGGTGGCTCCTCGATTAAGGGCTTTGTTGGTGGAGTCTTCTGATTTTCCAAGTCCAAAAAAAGTTTACGGGGCCCATATGAATAGGAACCCATTCCTTGCAAGGCATTTGCACATTCAATCAAGCCTTTCTTTTCATCATCCTCTTGGTTTAACAACACAGCTTCCATAGGGTCTTCCACATTGATCATGGCACTTGTGTCATCAACTATCACCTCCGTCACAAGATCCATAAAAGAGAAAACTTCATCGCTATTTGGTTGCCTCATTGATTTGCACACGTGGAATACAACTCTTTCATCGCCCACCCGGAAGGTGAGCTACCCTGCTTCCACATCAACCAATGCTTTCCCTGATTCTAGGAAAGGTATCCCCAATATTATAGGCACCTCATAGTCAACTTTGCAGTCGAGAATCACAAAATCTGCGGGCAAAATAAAATTGTCGTCCCGGACTAGAACATCATCAATAATACCAAGCAACCTTTTCATTTTTCGATCCTCCATTTGCAATCTCATGTAAGTAGCTCTCGGTTTCCCAATACCTAGTGTCTTGAATACGAAATATGGCATCAAATTAATACTTGCTCCCAAATCACACAAGGCTTTTGCAAAATCGGCACTACCAATGGTGCATGGAATTGTAAAGGCACCGGGATCATCAAGATTTGGAGACATCTAGTGCGCAATGACACTCACTTGATGAGTCATTTTGATGGTCTCATAACTCATAGATCTCTTCTTAGTTACCAAGTCCTTCATGAACTTGGGATATCCCGACATTTGTTTGAGAGCTTACACCAAGGGCACATTGATTGACAAACTTTTCATCATCTTAATAAACTTATTAAATTGGTTTTCATTATTCTGCTTTGCAAGCCTTTGAGGATACGATGGAGGAGGCCTTGGAAAAGGACCCTTGGCTTTGGGAACTACCGTTTTCAGTATGTCTATCACGTGTTCCATAGACGGGTTCACATCATTTTGGGTCTCCTCCACGTTGTCATCAATATCAATCCTCACTTCATCATTCATATTCTCATCATTGGCTTGAATCTAATCATCTTCTTGCAACACAACATCATCATTCACAATTTTCTTCGAATAAGAGGTACTTTCATCTCCACCTCTACCGCTTCTTATGGTCACCGCCATAGCATGGAATGTATTGTTCCCACCCTTCGAGTTTACTATTGTATCACTTGGTAGCACCCCTTAGGGTGAGTATTCAATGCTTGAGAAATTTGACCCATTTGTACTTCCAAGTTGCGGATTGAAGTGGTATAGGAAGCTATCTGGGCATCAGAGTTGGCATTCCTTTCCATCATTTGTTTAAACATACTCTTTATCCGCCCCATTTCATTATTTGAAGAACATTTCCCTTGAGACTGATATGGAGGCAAATTGTTGAGTTGTTGATACATCGAGGGTCTTTGAAAGCCCGACCCCCGGTTTCCTTGGTTGTTATTATTATTCCAACCCCCTTGATTTCCATTGCCTCCCCAATTGTTATTGTTGTTCCACCAATTGTTCGAATTGTTGTTGTTGCCATTGTTCCAATTCCCTTGGTCTTGGTTGCCCCAATTTTGATTGTTCCCTTGCGATCTCCATTGTTGATTTGGACCATTGCTCCGTTGACCTTGGTAGTTATTGGCATATAAAACTTCCTCACTTTGATCATCATAAGAATCGTCTTGATTGTAACCACTGCCACTTTTCTCATATTAAACTTGATTGTTTTGCACTTGTTGACCATGTTGTCTCCTCTTGTTGACCACTAGATTCACCCCTTCCATGGAGTTTACTTGCTTTGGCCCCTGAACTAGCTGAAGTTGAGCCTATGATAGCTGATTCATAGTGGTTGTCAACTCCGCTATGTCTTGTCCGTGATCATGAAGTTCCTTGTGAAGGTGGATGACATTAGGGTCACCTTGCGGAACGTTTGCCCGACTTTTCCAAGCTGAGGAGGTGTCAACCGTCTCATCTAATATGTCACATGCATAGACATAAGGAACTTTCATGAAATTTCCCCCTGCTCGCTGATTCACCACGCATTGGTTGGTTGTGTTGATACCCCTGTAAAATGTTTGTTGGATCATTGCTTCAGTCATATCCTTGTTAGGGCATTCTTTTACCATTGTCCAGTACCGCTCCCAGATTTCATGTAAAGGTTCATTTGGCTCTTGTTTAAAGGCTAAGATCTCATCCCGTAATACTTCCATATGACCCGGAGAGAAAAAAATTTGTTATTAACTTATCAGCCAACTCATCCCAAGTGGTGATGGAATGGTTGGGTAGCCTCTCGAGCCAATCAAAGCTTTCCCTCTAAGTGAAAATGGGAAAAGTCTCATTCTCAGAGCGTCCTCAGATACATTCGTCTGCTTGCTCCCCCAGCATGTGTCTATAAAACCTTTGAGATGCTTATATGCGTTCTAATGGGGAGCTCCGGTGAAGAAACCCCTTTGCTCCAATAAAGTCAGCATGACATTGGTTATTTGAAAATTGCCAGTCCGAATCTGGGCCGAGACAATTGCACTTGCGTAGCCTTCATTGGGTAGCACCCGATGTGCTGCCCTTGGAGGAGGTGGGGGAGGGTTTGGCACGTTGTCATTAGCCTAGCGGCCTCTTATTTGGACTTGAGGTTCTAGATTAACCTCATTCACATCATTGTCATCTACCCCCTCCCCCAGAAGAATATTTCCGAGAGCATCATTAAGAGCCATTTGGTACCTGAGGCAATTGACACACAAAAGTTAGAAATCATAAGGAAGGAAAAACAAAACACACAAATAGTTAGATAGATAGCTAAAACCGTCTAACTCCTCGGTAACGGTGCCAAAAATTGATCGGTGCCAAACCTACACCACTATAGAGTAGCGAGGACGGTCGATGCAGTTTTACCCAACAAGGTCGGGGTCAATTTTCACAGGGAGTTAATTGATTTGGAGTAGGTATCTAACTAATATAGATGCGTGTGTTGTTCCTAATTGCACTTCCAAACATGGTTGTGATTGATTCTATTCTAATTTTATACTATTGTATGATAAGAGAAAGCTAAGTACAATATTTTTGGTGATCGTTTTCAAGTGTTAAAAGGCATATGATAGTGACTTCCGCCTAGGTGGCTATCTAACAGGTGTCGAGAATTTAGGGCAATCTTGTTTTGATTGGGGTCGTGATATAACCATCACACATAAGTGCTCACTCTATACCTCTCGGTAGTTTGAGTGACTTTTCCTAATTTGGATTTCTCAAGTCCAATGGGTGCTCATACAATACAAGTGATATTGGAACAAGTCGGGTATTACTATCTCTAGGTTTAACCCTTTAATTGGGGCTATCAATCTCTTGAGTTCACCTCAATTGCTTGTTAACCTAATTTACCTAGACTTAATCCCTCTTTCTCAAGAAGAGCCTAAGTCATAAAGGCATGAATCAGTGTTTGCAACCACTAATTCTAAAATTCAAGCATGAATTAGGCTAAATGTCACTAACACAAAAACAATTAACCCTAAAATTCACGACCCATTAAATACCCACACGAGGGTTGGATCACAACCCTAGTTATGGGGTCTAGCTACTCATAATATCAGCAGAAATCAAACATAAAGAAGAAATAAGAGCCATAATATTAAAGTAGAAGATTAAAATCTAAAATTTGAAAATAAATCTACTACAAAATTTCCCAAAAAGGGTAAAAACCGCCATTCACGTGCTCTCCTAAACAAAACTTAACCTAAAATTGTCAAAAAGGTTTATTTATCCTAAGCTGAAATTTCCGGAAAAAAATGCCCCTGCGGAGGTTTCGCCGACGCGTAATTCTGACCGCGTCTGCGCTTGGGCTTTCGTGGCCGCTTAATATAGAGCGGTACACGTTTATTCACATCTGAATCTGAGTTGGACCTTGTTTCATGGGTCGTATATTTTCAACCGCGTCCGTGTGAGATTCATTCATGGTTGCGTAATTTGGATGCGGACCGCTTTCTTCATTTAAGCCCAAATTGCAAAGTCTCTGAACCTCGACAAACGCTCTCAGCGGAATTTCAACCGCAGCCGCGGTCGTGATTTCACGGCCGCCTCTTTCTGATGCAGTCAGCGTTGGTTTTTGTGCTCAAAACAGCCTCTCTGAATCTCTATTTCGCAGGCTGCGTAATAATGGTCGCCTCAGCGTTGACAATTTCGCGGCCGCCCTTTTCTGTCGCGGTCCGCGTTCCACAGTATTGGTCCAGACTTGGTTTTTGTTCAAGTTTGACTCCTTTATGAATTGGTTATGGCTTCTTTGGCTCATTTCGAATAAAACCCTGCATGTAAGAACATTAAGTTAGTTTTCGGGAATATTTTCACGCATTTTTGGCCCAAAACCTGAGTAAAAGAGAGCAAATAATAGGCTAAAATCCCTACTTATCAAAGCTCTCCTCGCACTCATCCGACCACCTGAATGGAGCACCCTTTTGGGTTAATTTTGTCAAGGGTGATGCAATAGATGAAAAACCATCCACGAAACAACGATAATAGCCTGCCAAACCAAGAAAGCTCCTAATCTCCGTGACTGAGGACGGTCTGGACCAACTCTGCATCGCCTCTATATTTTTTGGATCTACCTGAATACCCTCACTGGACACCACGTGCCCCAAGAACACCACTAACCCGAGCCAAAACTCACACTTGGAGAACTTTGCATAAAGTTTCTCCTCCCTCAATCTCTGTAACACAATCTGTACACCAGGATTTCATCGATGAATAAAATAACAAATGAGTCCAAATAAGGTTGAAACACACTGTTCATCAAATGCATGAACGTTGCGGGGGCATTGGTCAACCCAAAAGACATCACAAGGAACTCATAATGGCCATATCGGGTCTTGAAAGCTGTCCTAAGAATATCTGAATCCTGAATCTTCAGCTGGTCATACCCTGACTCAAATCAATCTTGGAGAATACCCACGCTCCCTGAAGCTGGTCAAATAGATCATCAATACGTGGAAAAGGATACTCGTTCTTGACTGTGACCTTGTTCAACTGCCTACAATCAATGCACATCCTCATAGAACCATCATTCTTCTTCACAAATAGAACCAGTGCACCTCAAGGTGACACGCTAGGCCGAATAAACCCCTTATCAAGGAGTTCCTGAAGTTGTTCCTTCAACTCTGTCGGTGCCATACGATATGGTGAAATATAAATGGGTTGAGTGCCCGGCACCAAATCAATACCGAAGTCAATATCCCTGTCCGGCGACATACCTGACAAGTCGGCAGGAAACACATCCGGAAAGTTATGCACCACAGGAACAAAAGCAATAGCAAGGGCCTATGCACTAACATCCCTCACAAAAGCTAAATATGATAGACAACCTTTCTCAACCATCCCCTGAGCCTTCAAGTATGAAATCACTCCACTAGGAACGTAGTCTATAGAACCACTGCACTCAACCATCAGCAACCCCGGCATCGCCAACGTCACGGTCTTAGCATGACAATCTAGAACAGCGTCACATGGAGACAACCAATCCATACCCAATATCACATCAAAATCAACCCTACTGAGCAGCATAAGATCCACTGTAGTCTCCAGACCCCCAATAGTCACCACACATGATCAATATACGCGGTCCACAATAATAGTATCACCCACAGGAGTAGATACATGAACAGATGAAATTAAAGACCCATCAGGGCATATCAATAAAATGAGCGAAATACAAGGAAACTTATGAATGGGTGAAACCAGGGTCAAACAATACAGAGGCATCTCTACGGAAAACTAAGACAATACATGTAAGCACAGCATCTGAAGCAATGGCATCTAGTCTGGCAGGGAGCGCATAGAAACGGGCCTGGCCGCCCCCTGATCGGCCTCTCCCTCTCGGGTGACCCCTAGCTGACTGAGCTCCACCCCTAACTGGCTGAGCGGGTGGTGAAGCAGCTGGTGTTGAAGTCGTGGGCTGACTCCTCTGCTGAGATGAACCTCCTAAAAGGCGGGAATAATACCTCTTAAATTGACCAAATATCCACATTTAAAGAAACCTCACCCTGCAAATAGTGGTGGGGACTAAATGGAATCCCGAGCACCGGAATAACAGCTAGAAGGTCCTAACAGGGATGAACCCTAAGTTGATGGTGCATGAACGTACTCTGAGCTGGTAGTGCACCGAATGATGACTGGCCCTGCTGATAACTGTGTGACCCATGGCCTGATGATGCACCACGGTGAATTGGGCGAGCCGTCTGAGCATGTCTAAAAGGACTACCTCTACCGTGCTGGAACTAACCCCTAGAAGGAGCACCGCTAAATCCACCCTGTTCACGAGGCCTCTTGGACTCCCTCTCAACCCTGTCTTGACTGTGAACCATTACAATCTGACGAGTAGTGTCGACAACCTCATCAAAAGTAGCACCAGAAGCACTCTCTCTCTGGTCATAAGGAATCGCAGCTGAAAAGTGAGGCCATCTATAAACCTTTTAATCCTCTCTCTGTCTATGGGAACCAACCAGAGAGGATGATGCGCCAACTCCGAGAATCACATCTTATAGTGCGTCACAAACTTATCACCCTGACGAAGCTGCTTAAACTACCTGCGCAGCTCCTCTCTATGGGACTAAGGCACGAACTTCTCCAGAAAGATAATAGAGAACTGCTGCCAGGTAAGGGGTGTTGCGCTGATAAGCCTACGCCTCTTATAAGCCTCCCACCAACTGAATGAAGCCCCTGAGAACTGAAAAGTAATGAACGAGACCCCACTAGTCTCTAAAATACCTGCTTATGGAGTATCCTTTGACACATGTCCAAGAAACCTGTGCATCCTCTCCCTCTGCTCATCCTCAGGCATAACAAAAACCACATAGTCCTGAATAGCTACAACCGGCTAGGCTGGTGGTCCCCCGGTGTCTGGAGTCCCTGTACTACCTGCTCAGGTGTGCAAGCAGCGGGAGTCTGAGTGCCTCCCCCGGCCTGAGAAGTGGTTGCGGCCGTCGAGACAGAAACCGCCTGAGCAAGGCCGGTGCACACGGTCAGAATCTGAGCTAAGGCCTCCTGAAGGCCAAGAATAACGATGGGCACATGAGGTTCCTGAGCTGGTCCCGCTGGTGCATCCACAACTAGGACCTGGTCCTGATCTGGGGCAACTGGTGGATCTGCAGGTACTGCCCAACTGCTGTGCGAGATACACCTCTGCCCCTACCGTGGCCTCTAGCGCGACCTCGGCCTCTCGCGGCCTGGCTGGTGGTACTGGTAGCTGGCCATCCTGCCCAGTAGTACGAGTCCTCACTATATGTGAGAATCAACAGATTCGCACGAAAAGAATTCAATAATGTGGAGATTTCCTAAGGGTTCTACAGCCTCTCGAAGATAAGTACAGACGTCTCTGTACCGATCCGCAAGACTCTACTAAACCCGCTCATGACTCGTGAGACCTATGTAACCTAGGCTCTGATACCAACTTGTCACGACCCAAAAACGACTGTCGTGATGGCGCCTATCTTAGGGATAAGCAAGCCTCAATTCAACATTTCCCAGTACAATAAGACACCTTTTGAAATAACAATGGAAAGATTTAACATTTAAAGAAAATCCTATTGAAAATAGAATTATCCAAAACACGATACAACCATCCCAAAAATCGAGGCGTCACTAAGTACATGAGTGTTTAAAAACCGAAACTTAGTCCACAATAGTATCCAAAGTAATAAAATGAAAATATAGATAAACTAAGGAAGGGAAATCAAGGCCCGCAAACGCCATGCAGCTACCTCGATAATCCCCAAACTCTGATTCCTAAATCAGCAGCAGCCGCCGTGACCAGAAATGCCTAGATCTGCACACAAGGATCAGGGAGTAACGTGAGTACACCAACTCAGTAAGTAACAAGTTCAAACTTTGGACTGAAGATAGCGACGAACTCAAATAGTACAGATAAGATGAAAATAATTGTGCAGAAACGTATACATGCTCTTAAATCAATTAAGCAATTCAAAGCCGGGAAATAAAGCATATTCGTACAGTGTAATGAATGTGGCTCTTTTATCATTACATGCCAATGCACATACTGTAAGTGATGCACCATGTTGTCAGCCTCAAATGCTCACACTCTCGATATCTCAACCACTCGGTACTGTATATGGCTCATACGGCCCAGGGAAGATCCATCCCCGAATATATACAATGCTGACCATAGGTCACTCAGTACCAAGGAAAAGGGCCAATCTAGCCCTGTGGAGAAGATCCATCTCCAGGTAACAAGTATTTCGGACAAGATCCATGTCCAGGGAAGATCCATCCCTCAATAATATCAACCGCGCTCACTGAGGGTGTGTTACAGACTCCAGAGGGGCTCCTACAGCCCAAGCACTATCATAACATCAATATATCCACCAGCAGCGTGCAGCCCGATCCCATATCTGTCACTCACAATCGACTCTCGACCTCACTCAATAATCAACCTCTCCAGTCTCACTCATGGGCCCAAATTATCATGAAAACTAGCCCGAAATTGTAATATGATGATGCAACCGATAGCAACTGAGACTGGTATATGGCATAGGATGCATGTGTATGACTGAGTACAAAATATCAGTAAAAGCAGTAAAGGGACAGCAAGAAACGACCACTTTGGGTCTCCATAATACTGGCAATAAGACTAAACATGCTATATAATATGATCGACAGCTCAACTACTTTATCACATAGTGAAAACATGAACATCAACAAGATAGAGTCATTATACAGTCCATGGAACAAAGTATGGGGTTTCGAACCACATAACACATAAATTTGGGGTTTCGAACACTCAGGACCAAGTTTGAAAGCGTTACTTACCTCAAACCGAGAAAATCTCTACTCTGCAATGCCTTTGCCTCTCAGTTCGGCCTCCAAACGTCCCAAATCTAGCCACAAGCAGTACAACACAATTAAAATAGGCTAAAGGGATCAATCCCACAAGAAAACTACTAAATTAGGACAAAAAATCTGAAATTGGCTCAACCCGGCCACTCGGGCCCACGTCTCGAAACCTGACAAAAGTCACAAAACCCGAAAGCTCACTCCCTCCCGAGTCTAACCATACCAATTTTATCAAAATTCGACGTCAATTACCCCTCCAAAATACAAAAATTCACTCTCCAATTCACAAGCCCTAAACCCCCAATTTTAACTTTAAGATCTCAATAATTAGTGTAAAATCAGTGGGTAAACACCATTATTGAAGATAAATAGGCTCAAGGAACTCACCTCAACAACCCTTTCAAAAATCTCCTCAAAAATCCCCAAAGTCCGAGCTCCAATATGTGAAAATGGGGAAAAATCTCGTAGTCCCGTTTTTATATACTCTGCCCAGGCTTCTCGCACCCGCGGCTCCTTATCCGCATCAGCGGAGCCGCATTACGGGCAAAGCCCCACTTCTGCGAAAAATCACTAGAACCCTGCCTCCGCTCCTGCGAGAACTTGACCGCATCTGGGCTCTTCGCGGGTGCGGAAACCACATCGCACCTGCGGTCCGAACTCGCACATGTGCCCCTAGATCCGCTTTTGCGACCACCGCAGATGCGGTAATGCCATCGCACTTGCGTCCTCTGCCCAGGTCCTCTATAGTCGCATTTGTGGATCCTTCTTCGCTTCTGCGGGCTCGCACCTGCGGTTCCCACTCTGCAGGTGCGGTTACACCAACAACAGCAACACTTAAGCTGCAATTCTTCATCTCCCATTAAGCCGTTAACCACCCGAAATCACCCTGAGGCCCTCAGGACCTCAATCAAACATACCAACAGGTCCTATAACCCGATACGAACTTAGTCGAATCTTCGAGTAACTCAAAGCAACATCAAAACACCAAATTACACCCGGATTCAAGCCTAAAGAACTTCTAAACTTCTGAATTCCACAAACGATTTTGAAACCTACTAAACCACATCTGATTGGCCTTAAATTTTACATACAAGTCAAAAATGACACCACAGACCAAATCCAACTTCCGAAAATCCTATTCGATCCCGATATCAAAATTTCCACTGCCGGCGAAACTCGCCAAATTTCCAACTTTCGCTAATTCAAGCCTAATTCTACTACGAACCTCCAAATCACATTCCGGACGCGCTCCTAACTCCAAAATCACATAACAGAGCTAATGGAACCATCAAATTTTAAATCCGAGATCATTTAAACATAAGTCGACATCCGATCGATTTTTCCAACTTAAGCTCCCAATTAAGAGACTAAGTGTCTCAATTCCCTCTTAAATCACTCCGGACCCGAACCAACCAATCCGGCAAGACATAATACAATTGTAGAACATAATAGAAGAAGAAAAATGGAGGAACGGGGCTATAACTCTAGAAACGACCGGCCGGGTCATTACAATACCATAAAGATATACTATATACCTTTTTGGTATACAGTTCATTTCAATGATATACTATTATAGTAAACTATATAATGTAACGTAATTCTCTTACAGTTAGGTCCTTTTAGAATTTTTTGAAATTATTATTGCCAACTGATATTATTTCAGTTTAATAATTGAATTAAAAAAAATTAAACTCTTTGTGTACAATTCAATACCTTGTTGATATAGTTATATACTATATTGGTATCATATGTTAGTTGGAACATTCTTTGATTGTATTAGCTACATTTAATTAGCACATTATTTGATTTTTCTTTAGTAATAGTAGAATAGTACAGTATCTTGATTTTTTTTTTAATTTTTCTTTATGCATGTGTATTATGTAATCATTTTAATTTTTTCTTTATGCGTTTGTTTTATATAATAGTATTATAATACAATATCTTGAAATACATTATTAGGTTAATATGTGATACACTATTTTTTGCTTTTCTCTTTATGCATGTGTATTATGTAATAGTAGTATAGTCATATATAGTTACCTCGAATTAATTAGTAGAACTGTATACCCTATTGGTATAATTATATGTCATATTGGTATCATATAGTAGTTAAAATATTTTTTGATTATTTTAGCTGTATTTTTAAGTGAATTCTATCCTGAAATGATTTATATGATCATGTTTTGTTGTGTTGGATTTTCTTCTACCTATGGACAAAGATTTTGTGTATTATGTAATAGTTCTTATAGTTATATGCAGTTGTTGGAACGACCACGTACAACTATATACCCTATTAGTATAGCTATATATTATATTAGTATCATATGCTAGTTGAATCAGTTTTTAGTTGTATTAACTGCATTTAATTGGTACACTATTTGATTTTATTTTAATAATAGTAATATAATACAATATCTTGAAATACTTTATTATATTAATATATGGTATACTATTTTTTTATTTTTCTCTTTATGCATGTTTGTTATGTAACAGTAATATAGTTATATAGTTGTCGGGAATTAACAAATAAAATTGTATACCATGTTGGTATAGTTATATTCCATATTGGTATCATATTATAGTTTGAACATTTTTTTTGTTGTTTTAGCTGCATTTTAAAGTGAATTCTATTCTGAAATTATTTATATGAACATGATTTGCAGTGCTGGAATTATTTTGTGACGATGGACATAGATTATGTGTATTATGTAATAGTTTTTATAGTTATAGGCAATTGTTGGAACGATCCCATACAACTATATACCCCTGTTAGTATACGGGATGAGCAAGTTGCTTTGCGAATATTTAACTTGCAACGAGCATGTAATTTTCTCATACTTTTATTGCATCCTTTATTGTTTTGGTACTGTAGTATAGTCGTATATAATTGTAACAATATCGTAGAGCAATCATATACTCTGTTGGTATATATGTATACCATATTAATATAATATGATTCTACAAGTCTTTTGTGCTACTTATACTTTTATTGTATTTTTTAATATTTTATTATAATTTCTATTCTAACTAATATATGTAGAGGTTTGGTGGTCGTAGATTATATTTTCTTGCTCCATAACTGTTGTATTATTGCTAATGGTAGAGTGTGTACCGATATTTGTAGGGAAGGAAATCAAGGTTTGCATGGCTATCACATGTTGATTCTTATAATCTAATTATGTAATTTATGGTGCTCAGCAGCAGTCAGTGTGATGTTTAGTGAATTAGATCAAGTGACAATTGATATTATTTTTTGAGGCAGGCGTCTTCTAGGCTTTCACCCTCTGTCAGTCCATTGCATCAAGAGTATTGAGATTGATTGGGCCCTAGGACCCTTTTAGGAAAGCGACGGAAGAAAAGTAAGGATTGCTCTAATAAGAAGGATCTTGCTATTCTAGGAGGTGGCGTACCTGAAAGACTGACTGTTGACTTTGATCATTCGTTAGTACTAAGACTTGAATCAGTATCTCAAATAGGGCGATATCAGGCCTTCTNCAGTTTAATGATTGAATTAAAAAAAATGAGAAAAAAGACAAAAGGTATATTATATTAGTTATATTTTAAAAAAATGAGCAAATATTTACTATATATGTTATTTTTTCTTATTGTATAAAAATAAGAATAAAAAAAAATAGTTAAAACAGTGAATAAAATTAGATTATGAAGAGAAAGTGAATATAAAAAAAGTAGTTAAATGAAATTAGAAAAGGAACAAGAAAAAAAGAAAAGAAAAGAAAGAAAAAAAGAGTTAAATAGAATTATAGAACAAGAAATAAAGAAAATAAAAAGTAGTCAAAATTGAGTGTGAAATAAGTTATGGTAAAAATAATAATAGTACGATTTGGGCAAAAATAAATGAACAAAAAAAGAGAAAAAAAATAAGAAGAAAAAGAGAAAAAAGAAAAGGAGAAAAGAAAAAAAAAGGAAAAAAGAAAAGAAGCACAGAAATAAAAAGAGAATTGGAGAAAAAAGAGAAAATTCCCCACAAAAACTACTATGGGTAGGAAATGTTATTAGTTTGATAGGTTGAAAAATAAATAGTTAGGTAAAAATAAATAATTTTATTTTTGTGGGTAATTATGTCATTCTCCCTATTTTTTAAAACTATTTCAAAACGAATACTATCACTCTTTTATATTTAATTAATTTTTATTCTAGCATTTCATCTTATTCGTACCGACATTCCTTAATAATGGCATATGTTCAAAATAACATTACTAATATATTTAACTTAAAATTATAAGATTCAAAAATCTTATTTATATACGGAAACTTCATGCTCAATTAAATTGAATGGAAAAATATAAAGTTATTCAGAGCCAGTTATTTTCAGGTTAACTGTGAAAAGAAAAAAAGAAAAAAAAAAATCCCCCCAATTCTCATACATACTTTGGTGCTCCTTTTTAGTAAATTTGATGGAAAATTAGTCTTAAAAAATTCATTTTTTTTTCTAGATCAGTGTTTGTTTATAAAATTTTCAATTTTCACTTGAAGATACATTTTGAAAATTTTTGAAAATTTGAAAAACTACTAAAAACAGTTTTTTAAAATTTTCGCTCAAATCACTCACAAAACTTCAAACACAATCCAAACTGAAATTTATGTCCAAAGACACAACGCTAGGACCCATTTGGCCATAGATTTTGCCAAAATAAACTTGGGTTTTATTTGGTAAACACATATTTAGCCATAAATTTTGCCTATATTTTGGCAAAATCCCAAATCCTAAAACCAGCTCAATAGCTACTTTTGGGCCAAGTCCCTCATAATACACATGTTTTTCCAAAATAAATTTGCAAAATATGTTTTGAATACGTATGTCCAAACACATTTTCATCTTCAAGCCAAATTTCACCCAAAATAGATTTTTCAAAACAAATTTAAAAATTTATAATCAAACGCTAGCTAAATTACAAATATCATTTTCACTTGAAAAATATTTTCGTTTTTCCAAATTTACAAATCTTATGTCCAAACGCCTACTTAAAGAGGTCCAATGCGTGCTTTCCAATGATTCCCCTTAATTAGGACATCAGCCTTTACCTTCCCATCCCTCCACTCCCCCGCTACAAAATCATCTCTCCGATTTGATCAATCAGAAGAACTCTGAAGAAATAATCTCCCTTCTTCTTTATCCTCAGGTAATAATCAGTGGCTTCATACTCCCTTTACATGTCGTTCAAATGCATTTAACAATTGATCTCTTGCTTTATCATTTCATTTTTTGTGTTAATCCTAATTATCTGCTAATTTCGAATCCGGCTCAGAATTATGTTGATTCATTGTTATCATCTTCAGAATCTTTCTCTCTCTCTCTCTCTCTCTCTCTCTCTCTCTCTCTCTTTTATATATCTGAATTGGTTTGAGTGCCTTCCTCTCTTATCTGTCTATTCATGTGACTGAATCTACAGGTCATCGTCTTCTTCGTCAGAGTGATTCGATCTGATTCGGTTCTAAATTTGATTCCATTTTTAACTACTGAATCTGATGGAATCAATGGTTATAGACATGCCTTCCGCGCCGATCTCGAATACTGTAGCGTCATCTGACAGAGTTATATTGAGGAGGAAAAAGAATAAGAAAAGCTTGAAAAATAAAACTGAAAACAACACCAATAACAATAACAGCAAAAATCCGAGTAACGCTACTGAATGGAAAACACAAACTCAACAGCAAGTTTATTCTTCAAAGCTACTCAAAGCACTCCGTGAAGTGCGAATCAGTTCACCGCCGGCGACGACGACTACTTTGGTCCCGGCGCCAAAAGGCGGCCGAGCCGTACGGGAAGTGGCTGACAGAGTCCTTGCGGTTACTGCTAAAGGACGAACAAGGTGGAGCCGAGCTATACTTACAAACCGGCTCAAGCTCAAGTTCATGAAGAAGCACTCGAAGCGGCAGAAATTAATGGCGGCAGGTTCTAGTACCAGCAGCCGGTTACCTAAGAAGCCGAGAGTGGGGATATTGAAGCTGAAAACGAAGAATTTGCCGGCTTTCCAGAAGAAGGCTCGAGTATTGGGACGGCTTGTACCTGGTTGCAGGAAACAACCGGTGCCGGTGATTCTAGAAGAAGCCAGTGATTACATAGCAGCTCTTGAGATGCAAGTTCGAGCCATGAGTGCTCTAGCTAACCTCCTTTCTGGTTCTTCTACTGCTGCTCCTCCTCTAGATCAGCTCAGCTCCGGCCAGCCTCCCCCTAGTTGATCATTTAATCGTTTTTTTTCTATCTAATTTCTTTTAATTAGTTTCTTCTCTCCCTTAATATGATTATTATTCCTTTGTTACATATATTTCTTCTACCTTTCAAGTTATGGGAAAACATTAATTGGATTGTCAGTTTTATAACGACTAATAATTTTGTTTAGGTTTTGACAATGTAGTCTATCTTAGTTGCTTTTGGAATTTAGAATTAGCTGATTGATTTTAATTAGAAGGTTAAGCCCCGAAGTGGCGGAGCTAGATTGAAGAAATGAGTTCAATTGAATTTGTTTGGTTAAAAATTATACTGTATAACTAAAGTAAAAATCAATTATCATTGTTTTTGATATATATATAAGCTACTGAATTTCTCTGACATAAGAAAAAATTCTAGTGAAGTGCAAAGGGATTAAATATTTTAAGTTAAAGGTTCAAATTTTAATTTTCAAGTGTGGTTTTGCCATAACCTAGCTCGCCCCCCTAGGTCGTCATGTATATATGTATTGCTAAGTATGTTGATACATAATTACTGATAAATGGTAATTATATATCCTCTAGAATCATTGGAAGCATTGTTGTGTAATACAAGTATAATCTACTAGAAGTGAAATCCAATAGCTTTTTGGTGTTATATATTAGCCTATTCAATGCAAACATCTATGGTTGGATTCTGAATTTTTAAAGCTAGAGTTGAAGCTCCTTTTTGGTTCTTATCAAATTTAAGCTAATCGGAGAGTCAGACACTGCTATACCTTTTGTTTACCTTTAAAATCGAATAACAATTAAACTTATAAATGGTTTTAATAATATATGATTTCACCTAGCACAAATTGATAAATATGATAGTTATTTACTTTAAAAATGGTAACTACAATTATATTTGATTATGTGATTTTAAAAATGCATGATCTATTTTAACACTGATTGCTTAGGCAATAGATGCTGAATATGAAATGAAAAAAGCGAAATAAGAGCGAAAGGAACAAAATTATGCAAACCGGGTAACAGGGAGACAGGCCTCGAGGGTGGTCGGAAAGGCCTCGGGATCGAGCTTTAGAAGCTTGACTAGGGACTATCGATAACAGTATAACAGTGTTGAAAGCCTTAAGAATGGCCTATTTATGATCAATAACAAGTAATAAATGACGAATAATTCAAGAACACAATAAATGAGAAACAATAAATTAATGAAGCAATTGTAGAGAATATTTTCAGAGAGTAGGGGATGTTCTTGTTTTGTATTGAATATCATATATGTTACAAAGTGACAAGGGTCCCCTTTATAAATGAGGGGGAATTCCAACATAGTACATGCGTAGTTAATGTAAAAAGATATGGCTAGTATAGCCATTTAATGTCACGGTACGGGCTTGTACTATCTTGTGTATCTTGTCAGCTTTAACCACGTGCCCCTTGAGAATTTCCCGCCTTTCCATGTTGGCCTTCGGTATGTACTGCCTCGATGTCGAGGACCTTCGATATGTATTGCCTCGAGGTTGAAGACCTTCGATCTGCACCTCGATACCAAAACTCAGGCCATCGAGCCTTCATTCTTATCGAAATGGCCGTGAAATCGGGCTCTCCGATTTTAGCCGTATACAGATAGTCCCCGCGTTTCTTAGAATGAAGAGATAAGAAATGGTTTTGACCTTTTGCCTCTTCGACACTCCTACTATGACGTCAGTCCCTTTAGAGCATTAAATGATGTGACACGAAAAGTTGCGCAGAGGTCGTTGTCAACACAATTCTCGAGAAGCCCATGAACCGTCACAGGTTCGACTTTCCCGCTTCAAGCATGCCCAAAGATCCCCTATAAATACTACAATCACTTGCCTTTTCATAGTTTTGCATCTTCTTCTTCAAACCTTCAAATTTCAACTAAGTGTTCTCCCTTCTTATCTTCTGCCTGTGCACGTTCTTCTCATCTTCTCACTTCAAAACCCGATAGTTATCATGGCAAAAACTTCCAAAACAGTTCCACAAAAGGAGGACGTTGCTTCTACATCACGCCCGTCTAAGGGAAAGTTAAAAACCCCTCCTACCATCGAGCAATGCATCCCTGGCCCTTTCGACACCATTTCTGACTTTACAATAGAAAACCCCCCTTCTACACCGGGCCGATGCGAGCCCATGTCTCGATACATAAGTGTACTATCAGATATTGAGAGGGTAAAACTTGACTGCTTGGGGAGGCAGCCCGAGTAGAGATCCCTACGACTGACGAAAGCATAGTCACGCATAAGGCTGGCTTTCTCAGTGTATACACATACCCCTTCACCTTAGGCCCCGTCGATTCTTCTTCTCCACCGGTTGACCCGGTGATTCTTGATTTTTTTCATCAATACCGAGTGACGCTCGGTCAGATCTATCCTTCTTTTTGGAGGATTGTATATATGTTTCGTCATATTACTAACATGGTCGAGGGAATGACTTTCACCCTCGACCATTTGATTAGATTGTATAGTCCTCAACTTTTCCGTAGGGGCCTTTTTAAATTAAACCGTCGATCCACCAAGGCGTTTCTCACCTGCATCAACGAGGATAAAGATCAGGGATGGATGAGCTGATTCGTCAGAATCAGAACCTCGGACATCGTCCCTGTTGACAGAATTCCATTCCCGGAGGAGTGGAATATGAAACGTAAGTACCCCTGAATTGAGCATGCTTTTGCTGTCTCTTTCTCTTTCGACTGATTTTCCTTTAATTGTGCAACCATTGTTTGGTTTCCCGGCGCGGTACAGGACCTTCCGGGGTGGATCAAACATTTAGACTCTGCTTTCCCATACAACAAACGTGTATGGCGCGAGCTGGCCAGAACACAATGGCAGGCCAAGAACCATGGTACGCTCTTGTTGCTATTGCTTTTACATTGTTCTTAAGAACTTTTGATGATGATGTTTTTTGACATAACATGTTTGTGCAGGCCTTGGTGAAGGCGTGTCGATGAGGCCGCTCCCACCTGGCGAGGAAGAGGCCCCGAAGGCCACCAAAGATAAGAAAAGGAAGAAAGAGGCCTCGACGGGGTCCCCAAAATCAAAAAGGCCAAAGACTCGAAAGCCTAAAACTGACGCCACGATCTTGTCTTTGATGGTTGCCGAGAGCCTGCGGGCCGAGGATGAGAGCGATGATGCCTTCCCTTTGGTACAAAGGGCAAAGAGAAGCATTGAGGCTTCGAGGGCTGTTGAGCGGTCGTCTGCTGAGCTAGAGGCGGTCGACGCGGACCCACCGTTCGTAGAAGAGACCCTCTAGTAGGGTTTGGGCTTAGTCCCCGATACGCTCATCGGACATGGCACAGTCCGTGTTGAGGAGCTCGGGGGGCTCGCTACTGGAGCTTTCCGAGGTAGGGAAGAAGCTTCGATGGAGGCCTACATCGCTGGTGGACTTTATTCGGGCCCGTCACTTTCTCCAGGGGAGATACGGGTTGCTCAAGTTAGGGGTGCTCCCGGTCCATAGACCTCTCATAGAGAGGATGACATATTCAGAGACTACTTCGAGGGGGTAGATGAGGAGACCGATGTTGATGCCCCAGTTGCCCTCAAGGAAGCCGAGAGGCTCCAAAAGCAGGTGACATTCGAGAAACAATATGCTTATACTCTGATTTTCTATTCTCATTTTTTGATTTCCCTTCTCTGTATTGCAGGTCAAGAAGCTATATGACCAAGCCTTCTCCAAGTTGCAAGATGAGTTGGCTCATCGTGGAGAGGAGCTTGAGAAGTTTATGGCAGAGTCGGTCGAGCTGGAGGCTTTGTGCACTCGAAAGGAGGAGGAACTGACCGACCTTCGGGCAAGCTTGGAGAGAGCACTTCGGGAGAGGGCCGATTTCTCCGAGCAGGTATGTTGGTACCCACATTCTTACCTTTTAGTTGTAATTCTTGGTGCTGATTGACTTACTTCCTGCTTCTCAGATTACGCAGAAGGACGCCCTGGTGAAGCGGCTTCAAGAGGAGGTTGCGGCCAAGGACGCCGAAGTCATGGAGCTAGCTCGCCTAAATGATGTCGTAGCTTCGGAAAGGGATGTGCTTCAGGGGAAGCTATCCTCGGCCCAAGACCTTCTCCGAGGTGCTCAGGAGGAGGCTGCTGCACTATCTGCGGCCAAGGCCGAGGCTAGTTAATATGTCTCCTCGTACAAGAGGGATGCCACTACTGGTAATGACCGGGCAAGGGAGATATCCGAGAAGGCCGAGCTGAAGTTGGCTTAGGAAGTTTCCTATGCCCCTGCACAAGATAAGAGGCAAGCCCTCGAGGAAGTGAGCGCCAAAGGTGTCGATCTCTCGGCCGAGATCGAAGAGGCCAGGGCCCTAGATGAGGAATTGACAATGCGGAGCACATCGGACGAGGGCTCCGAAAGCGGCTCGGACAGCGGCGAAGGCAAAGAGTAGTTTTTCCTCCTTTTTTTCTTTTTCCTTCTTTTGTATACGGGACCCTTCGGCAGAACTTTTGTAAAGAAAACTTTGTAAATATATTTTTTGGAAATAGAACATATTTTGTCATATTTTTCACAAACTTAGTCCCGTGACCTTTTCCCAACAATATGACTTATATGCTTTGATTCTTAGCTTCATCGAGACTCGCACTTGCAATAGTAGATCCCCTCGAGATCAGAAACCTCCTCGAGGTTAGGTCGGCATGTGAGCTTTGATTCCTCGAACCCCTTATGAAGGTATCATTTATGTGACGTGACCGTGAAGTGACCAAGGTGGCCCCACCAGTACACTTCCCCAAACGTTATGACGATTTGTTAGAAATTGAATGGTCTTCAAAGCAGTTGGTTGGCCACCTTTCGTTCTATAAATATGCTTGCTTCTCCTTCATTCTAACTCTTGCACCTTTGCAAAAACCTCAACTTTTCTTTCAACTTTCTCATCCCTTTCCCATCTTTGCGAAGACTAGTTCTGCTCCTTCCTGTTTATCTCTGCTTTGAGTAGCTATGGCTACCGTGCCCGATTCTGTTCACCAAGAGGAGGGAAATTCTTCCTCTACCCCTAGCTTGGCCGGTGGTACACCGCCGGCGTATGGTGAGCTTATCTCGTCTGCTTTGCTCAGAGAAAGGACTTTGCAGTAGAGAAACCCTTCGATGCCCCGGGCCATCGAGAGCATGCCTCGAGGTTCGTCCGATCGATAGAAGAAAACCACCTCAAGGCCGTGAGGAGAGACTGCAGCTGGGGGAAAATGTGGTGTTGTAGATACCCTCTCGAGAAGAGAACGTCATGACTTATGTAGAGGGATTCTTGACCGTGTATATGTATCTGTTTACATTAGGCCCCCTTGACCGACTCGTGCTCGAATTCTGCAAAAGGTACTGAGTCACCCTGGCACAGATTCATCCATCCTTTTGGCGGATAGTGCTGATGATGAGGTATTTCACCGAAAAGGCTGAGCTCGAATTTACCCTCAGCCACCTTATTAGGCTATACCGGCCTCAGCATTATCGAGGCCTGATTGCGTTACGACGCTGGTCCACCAGGCCTTTCATTGCCAGCGTTGACGAGGACCAAAATGGAGGATGGATGAGCCGGTTTGTTCGGGTGAGAACCGTCGATATCATTCCAGCGGAGTTCCTGCCTTTTCCTAAAAAATGGAACTTCAAACGTAAGCACCACGTCGTGCCTTAGTGTCTTTTGTTCTTATACCCTTATAAGAGTGTTTCTTTTTCTCTTTTTCAGCAGTCCCGTGGGTGCCCGGGAGGTCCCCAATCTTGCGGACTGGACTCGGAAGTTGGAAGCTTTCTCGACATATGACGAGCGCAAGTGGCGTGATCTCTCGAAGGGAAGATAGGAAGTAAAGCACCACGGTATGAGTCGTGTGGTATCCCTTTTGATGAACGTTTCCTTTTGTGTGTATTAACTCTGATGCCACAGGTGTTGGTGGGTTTTCTGAAATGAGGTCGTGCCCCTTCGAGGAGAGGGAAGGCCCGAGGGAGGACAATAATCGAAAAAGATCCTATATAGATGAGGACATTCTCGATGAGGCGGGGCCTTCTCGGAGGCATAAAGGAGATGCCGCTGCTGAGGTGAGTTTTATATATGTTGGTCATTCTGCGGACGTCGGCTCTCCTCGCAAGGACGATTCACCGTCTATGGATCGAGCTTGGGGCCCTTCAGAGGTTGCCGATTCGGTCAGGCCGGAGACCTCCAATTTTGAAGAAGAGGTTCCCCGAGAGAGAAGGAGCAAGAGTCCTCCACCATCGTCTGCTTCTACCCTCGAAGGTACTTCGAGGGCTGCTTAGGACCAGGGTCCGCCCAGACCAATTGAGGTTTCGAGTGGGCATACCTTTATTGAAAACGGTTCAACTGGGGCCGATGGGGCCAGGCCGGTAGATGCATGTTCAACTTTTAAGGAGGCCCATCGGCTCTGTTTCGAGGTGAGTTCTGATCAGCCTTGCTGGCTTTTTAGCTATGAATCTTCACTTTTTGAACTGAAGTTTCTCTTTTGCAGGTTTTTGACAAACTCAAGTCCGAGCTGCTTTGTTGTAAGGCCCGGTTGCGGGAAGCTTTGGGTAAGAAAAAATCTCTCAAGCTTCTTTGCAATGAGAATACAAAAGATTTGATACATCTTCAGGCGGAGATGCATCGAAGCCGGATTTGTGAAGGTAAACTCGAGCGTCAGGTAACCCTTACCCTGAAGGGGTACCAGCTTCCTTTCTTGCTTTTGGGAACTAATGCTTTGGTGCTTCAGTTGCAGGGAAAGACAGAAGCGTTGGAGCGCCTTTGGGGCGAGGTTGGGAAAGTTAGGTGCGAATGCAAAGTGTTGAAAATGCAGGTAGGCTTACATGTTGCGGCCCAAAGGAATGCTTTGACCAAGGTTGCTGCCCTCGAGATACAACTTTGCAATGCCCGAGAAGATCGCTCAATCCAGTCGAGCAGGATTGCCAAGCTCTAGGCTGATCTTTTAAATATGAAGACGAGGTCGTGGACGCTCGAGTCGAAGCTGAGGTAGTTCTAGTGAAGGCCGATAAGAAGGTGGCCGTTTACTTGAAAGATGTTGCCGATGCTCGGGCTGAGCTGAGAGGGGCTTTCGACAGAGAGAAGAGCGACAATGAGTACGCCTGATGCAAGTCCCGGAGGGAGACCCTCGAGGAGATATATGCTAGGGGCTTTGACCTCTCGGAAGAGATAAAGTAGGCCGAGGCGGACGAGATCGACGCAAAGTTTTTCCTTTCTTCTTGAGCTGATGCTGATATTTGAAGGCCGCCGCGGGAGCTGGTCTGAGGGGCCTTTGAGGGAGCTGGTCTCGAGAGTATACTAGATTTTCTGCTTTGTTGTTTGCCTAAAACTTCTATGGGAGTGTTGTAAATATGTATTTATAATGCTCACACATATATGAAAGATTCTTTAGTTTGATTTGCCTGTTGATAATTAGCCCGATGAATTGGACTTTGAGATGAAACCCTTGAGGTTATAAATTGGCCCTGAGGCTCTTTAAGCTGGCGACTCGGGCTCTTATGCGTAAGGTTGATAGGAACTTTAATGTAGCGGGCGACTTGGGCTCTTACACTTTTTTGGCCCTGAGGCGCTTTAGTTAACCGTATCGGGCTTAGTCTCTGAGTCAGGTTTCGACTCGAGCTCAATGGCCCTCAGGTTTTCAAATTGGCCCTGA
Source organism: Nicotiana knightiana (assembly GCA_005239525.1). Taxonomy (NCBI): domain Eukaryota; kingdom Viridiplantae; phylum Streptophyta; class Magnoliopsida; order Solanales; family Solanaceae; genus Nicotiana; species Nicotiana knightiana. Next base: position 199,805 of record ML431311.1, read on the forward strand.
GGCGCTTTAGTTAACCGTATCGGGCTTAGTCTCTGAGTCAGGTTTCGACTCGAGCTCAATGGCCCTCAGGTTTTCAAATTGGCCCTGAGGCGCTTTAGTTAACCGTATCGGGCTTAGTCTCTGAGTCAGGTTTCGACTCGAGCTCAATGGCCCTCAGGTTTTCAAATTGGCCCTGAGGCGCTTTAGTTAACCGTATCGGGCTTAGTCTCTGAGTCAGGTTTCGACTCGAGCTCAATGGCCCTCAGGTTTTCAAATTGGCCCTGAGGCGCTTTGGGTCGTATGACCTGTAGCTGGCGACTTGGGCTCTTATGCGTAAGGTCGATATGACCTTTAGTGTAGCGTACAACTTGGGCTCTTATGCTTTAGGTTGGTACAAACTTTGATGTAGCTGGCGACTTGGGCTCTTACATTTTTTTGGCCCTATGGCGCTTTAGCTAATGGTATCAGGCTTAGTCTCCGAGTCGGGTTTCGACTCGAGCTCAACGGCCCTCAGGTTTTCAAATTGGCCCTGAGGCGCTTTGGGTCGGTATGACCTGTAGCTGGTGACTTGGGCTCTTATGCATAAGGTCGATACAACCTTTAATGTAGCGGGCGACTTGGGCTCTTACGCTTTAGGTTGGTACAACCTTTGGTGTAGCTGGCGACTTGGGCTCTTACGCTTTTTTGGCCCTGAGGCGCTTTAGTTAACCGTATCGGGCTTAGTCTCCGAGTCGGGTATCGACTCGAGCTCAACGGCCCTCTGGTTTTCAAATTGGCCTTGAGGCGCTTTGGGTCGGTATGACCTGTAGCTGGCGAATTGGTCTCTTACGTGTAAGGTCGATACGACTAGTTGGCGACTTGGGCTCTTACATGTAAGGTTGGTACAACATTTGATGTAGCTGGCGACTTGGGCTCTTACACTTTAGGTTGGTATAAACTTTAACCGGTTCTTTTTGAAGTTTTTCGAAGTAATTGGAGGCATGTGATTTTATGGCAACCGTCGGACGTCTCCGAGTTGCGTTAGTTTGGCCGGAGCCTTATGACGACGGTCATTGTATTTGGCCGCAACCTTTTAGTCCCCGAGTGAGATAGCCATGGCGTCTATATCGAGGGTATGCCTTTTGGGTCTTACAACTTCGATATATAGCCTTGACTTTAATATGGGGTTTATGTATGTTTTAAGGTCTTACAAATTTGTACATACCTTTCTTGAGGTCTTACAGTTTTGATGTTGCCTTATGGAGGGCTTACGAGTTTGAAGCTGTCGGCCCTGAGGTCTTACGGCTTCGAGTTAGATAGCTTGATGAGCTGACAGTCGGGGCAGTCCCCAAGTCGGAATTGATGTTGCCTCGAGGAGGGCTTATGAGCTTGAAGTTTCCGGCCCTGAGGTCTTATAGCTTCAAGTTTTTGGCGACTCGGTGGAGTGACTGTCGTGGACAGTTCCTGAGTGTTTGATAAATTTTTGGCCCTGGGTCTGTCTCTTGTGAAAATGGCAAACTTCTTCAATGTGCGAAATGTTTTGATGATAGAAGGTACTTCTCTGATTACTTGGTACAAGTATACATGCTTTTACCATCGAGGGTTCGATTATTCTATGCGGACACGGTTCATTCGACCGTTTGGTCTGATATATCATTCTCCTGTCGAGACCCTCTTTGGCATATTTCAGCGATCTCCTGGGGGGATGCCCCTCAGTATTCGAGGTTGATCGAAGAGAAGCCTTGAATACTTGGTGAGTTCTCCTTAGGTAGCATATGGATGTTGCCTCGTTAAGAACCTCGCTAGTAAAACCCTTTGGGGATAAAATCCGACGCGAGGGAAAAAGAGTGCAACACATGCTTTAAAACCTAAGGTCTTCGAGCTGAAGGGTGCTTTGACTCATTTTAATCGAACACCTGCATGCAAGTTAGCGTAAAGTGTGAAACAAAAAGGGATAGGGTTGTACCTTAGCTGTGATGGCGCTCGAGCCATGATATGCTTTGGTTATCTATTACGAGGACGCGGCACGGTCCTTTGTTTGTACCTACGAGGATGTAGTTTGTGATTGTTACTTGGTTGTTTGCTTGTTTTTTGGCTCCTTTGATGTAGAAGGTGTCGGTGCCACATCGTGCACTGCGAACATTTCTTTTGCTGCGTGCTCCTCTCCGTGTACTGTTTTTACTCCATCCTTCGTAGAGAATTTCATCATTTGATGAAGGGTTGATGGCACCACCCTCATATTGTGAATCCACGGCCTTCCAAGCAATGCATTGTACCTCATGTCACCTTCGATGGCATGAAACTTGGTATCCTGAATTGTGCCGGCCACGTTGACTGGGAGGATGATTTCCCCTTTCGTTGTTTCGCTTTCCATGTTGAATCCATTGAGGACTCGAGAGGCGGGTACGATCTGGTCGAGCAACCCGAGTTGCTCTACCACCCTCGACCGAATTATGTTGCCCGAGCTACCTAGATCCACGAGCACACGTTTAATTTGAAATTTATTGAAAAGAAAAAAGATTACCAGTGCGTCATTGTGAAGTTGAGATAAGGTCCTGATGTCCTCTTTGCTAAATGAAAGGGCGTCTTCAGGTATGTAGCTCCGAGTTCGCTTTTCCCTGGTGATGGATACTTTCGTTTGCTTAAAACTGGGTCCCTAAGGAACGTCGACTCCACCAATAATCATGTGGATGACGTGTTGTGGTTCTTCTGTTTCATTTTTCTTGTTTGCCTCTCTTTCCCGAAATTGATTTTTAGCTCGGTCGCTGAGCAATTCTCAAAGGTACCCTTTGCTGATTAGTCGGGCTACCTCTTCTTGAAGCTGTCTGTAACCTACGGTCCTATGACCGTGGGTATCGTGATATTCGCATATCAATTTGGGGTTCCTTTGTGAAGGATATGACAACACAGGTCTCGGCCACCTGGTATCCTTGATCTTGCCTATGGCCGATACGATGTCTGAAACATCGATGTTGAAGTTGTACTTAGATAGCCGGGGTGCCTCTACCGACCATGGGTGCCGGTCAAACCCTGCTTTGTTCACGAGTCTCCGAGGATTCTGCCTTCGGTCCATCCTTTTGTCATTTCGACGTACATTACGTCTCGGGATATTTCTCTAATTCTCCATGTACGGTTGATACCTTTCTTTGTTTAGCCTTGGTTCTCTTTCCAGAAGTCTCGATTCCTTTGCTAGGACTCTGATATGATACACCGAGCCCGAGGGGGCTTCCAATTGGTCGTCCTAGACCCTGATCTTCGACTAGTACCTTTTGTGCACATCTGCCCAAACTAGGTGGGGTACTCGATTAAATTATGCTTCAGTTGTTTTGAACCTATCGAGCTTCGCTCATTCAAGCCATGAGTGAAGGCTTGTACCGCCCAACCGTCGGAGACCGGTGGTAATTCCATTAGTTCCAATTGAAATTGGGATACGAACTCCCTTAACATCTCATTCTCCCTTTTCTTGATTTTGAAAACATTTGATTTTCTTGTAGAGACCTTGATGGCACCAGCATGTGCTTTCACAAAGGAGTCCGCCATCATGGAAAATAATTATATCGAGTTCGGGGGCAGGTTATGATACCACATCATGGCCCCTTTGGATAGCGTTTCTCCGAACTTCTTCAATAGAACACATTCAATTTCTTCGTCTCTCAGAACGTTCCCCTTCACAGCACAAGTGTAGGCAGTGATGTGCTTATTGGGGTCCGAAATTTGGCTGTACTTCGGGAGATCGGGCATTCTGAATTTCTTCGGGATAGGCATCGAAGCTACACTTTAGGGGAATGGATTTTGCAAGAACTTTTTTGAATCTACACCCTTCAGAATCGGGGGTGCGCCTGGGATCTGATCCACCCTCGAGTTGTAGGTCTCCACTTTTTTGTCGTTAGTCTCTATCTTCTTTTCGCCTGATTCGATCCTCTTTGTGAGGTCTTCGAGCATTTTCATAATGGCGGGGTCGGTTGCTGACCCATTATTGCTCGATCTTTCCGGTGTCTGTTCGACTCGAGGAGCTATTTCTGGTGGTGCTGTGCTCGGGGTTCTTTGATGGCTTTGTAGCTGAGAAATAGCCACCTGTTGTGCCTGCAACATTTCAAAAATAACATGAAGGCTAGATTCCCTTTCCCTTTGAGCAGGGGTTCCCTGTGCTTCACGCTGGTCTCCTTCACGAACGCTTCCGTCTATATGGGAGCTCACATTGACATGTTGAGCGTTGTGTGAGCCTTCATCGACAGGAATTTGCACCGGTGTCCCTTCAAGGTTTTGTGGTGGCACACCGGCACCTAAGGCAGCTGCGCCATTCTCTCCATGGTCCTCAGGACTGTTGTTTTCATGTGCATTTACTGAGTTAGACATTTTCTGACCTGAAATTGAAGATTCTTGGGCAAGAAAGTGTGAAGAATAACTTGTGTTTTTATAAAACCAGCACTAAAACAATCACTATTATTTTTAGCCCCACGGTGGATGCTAAACTGTTTACCTTGAAAATGGTAATTACAATTATATTTGATTATGTGGTTCTAAAAATACGTGATCTATTTTAACATTGATTGCTTAGGCAATAGATGCTGAATATGAAGTGAAAAAAGCGAAATAAGAGCGAAAGGAACGAAATTATGCAAACCATGTAACGGGGAGACCAGCCTCGAGGGTGGTCGGAAAGGCCTCGTAGTCGAGCTTTAGAAGCTTGACTAGGGGATATAGATAACAGTATAACAATGTTGAATGCCTTAAGAATGTCCTATTTATGATTAATAAAAAGTAATAAGGGAGAATAATTCAAGAACACAATAAATGAGAAACAATAAATTAATGAAGCAATTGTAGAGAATGTTTTTAGAGAGCAGGGGATGTTCTTGTTCTTGTATTGAATATCATATATGTGACAAAGTGACAAGGGTCCCCTTTATATATGAGGGGGAATCCCAACATAGTAGATGCGTAATTAATGTAAAGAGATATGGCTGGTACAACCATTTAATGCCATGGTACGGGCTTGTACTATCTTGTGTATCTTGTTAGCTTTAACCACATGCCCATTGGGAAATTTCTGCCTTTCCATGTTGGCCTTCGATATGTACTGCCTCGAGGTCGAGGACCTTCGATATGTATTGCCTCGAGGTTGAGGACCTTCGATATGTCCCTCGATACCAAAACTCGGGCCATCGAGCCTTCATTCTTATCGAAATGACCGTGAAATAGGGCTCTCCGATTTTCGCCGTATACAATGGTTAATGCTAGAATTTAACAGTAAAATAAAGCAAACCAATATAGAAATGCAATTTTGCCCTCGAGCTAGATCGCCCTCGAACAGGCTGAGAATATAGTTAAGCAATATGAACTGAACTGATGAACAAGAAAGCATAAAATAGAAAAGAGTATTGTATTGCTTTGATATGCAAGAGTTAGATAATTACAAATAATTAGAACCCCCTTTATATAGTAGAGGAATTCCACTTATGGTACAATTCTAATTACATAAGGAAATTTCGTGATTAACTAAACAACTGTTCTTGATTTGATCTGTTTCGAGATTTCTGCCACGATCCTCGACTGGTCACGGATATCTTGGCTTTTCTTTAGTATGCTATCTTTGGTCTTGCTCGATGTCTAACTGTTTGGTCTCGATCATCACCGGTATCGATCTCGATTGGTACTTTGAATCCCGAGCTCAGTACCTTATCTTCATGTCTCAGTCTGATATAATATGGGTCTGATCCTTGGCCCACCATCCTGGTCTCGGTTAGTCAACAAAATCGGGTGAGCCCGATTTTAACTGTATACAGATAGTCCCCTCATTTTTTGGAGTGCAATGACAAGAAACGAATTGAGTCTTCGATCTTTACCCCGATTTGTCATGACTTCATCACCATGACATAAGCAACAGAGGTGACCAAAACGTCCGGTCGATACAGTTCCCCAGGTTAGCAGCTTTGAACCGTCACCGTGAAACCCATAAATAGGTCTATTTTCCATTCTTTCAAACTTTACTTTCAATCTCTTCTTCTCTAATCTTCAAAGCTCTCTGCATCCTTCAAGTTTTTCATCTGCAAATCTTCAAGTTCCATTGTTGGTCCCTTCTTAAAACGCTAAATATTATCATCTCCACTCTTCTTTACCCTAAAAAACAAATAGCGAAAACGTCAAAGACTGTTCCACAAAAAGAAAGTGCCTCCTCATCTCGGCCGGCCGACGAGAAGACAACGGCGGAGCCACACCCTAAGGAGCTTGTTCCTGGGGGGTGCATCATTAGTTCCAACTTCAAAGTCGAGAAAACCTCATCTGTCACCGATCGAGGCGAACCGGTATCGAGATACATATGCTCGATATCCGAGAACTTCCTAAAGCAAGTGAAGAAAAGTTGTAACTGGAAGAACAAAGAGGTCATGATACCGTCCCCCGAAGAAGACATCACTACCCACGTGGAAAGGTTTTTGAGTGTTTACACTTAACCTTTCACGCTGGGTCCCCTCGATCCTGTCACTGTAGACTTCTGCCGAAAATACCAAGTACCCCTCGGACAAATCTACCCCTCTTTTTGGAGGATTTTAATATTGCTCTGATTTTTCGTGAGCAACATTGACGGGCTCCCTTTCACCCTCAACCACCTTATAAGGTTATATGTCCCCCGACTCTACCGAGGTGGGTTGATAAAACTCCAACACCGGGCCACCAAGACTTTTATCTCAAGCATAGACGAGGACAGGGACCGTGGTTGGATGAGTCGATTTGTCCGAGTGAGGACTTCAGGTCTGATTCCAGCTGAGAGCATGTCGTTCCCCGAAAGATGGAACATGAAACGTAAGTATGATTCCATTATCGATTTCTGCATGTTAATTTAACTTCTTCGTCCTCTCTTATTGATGTTATTTTTCGGTATAGCTGGTGCCTGGATGCCGAGTGCAGTTTCCCATCTCGAGAACTGGATCAGGAGCCTGGTCTCGACCTCAACATACGCTGAACGCGCATGGTGAAATTTATCAAAGGGCCGGTGGGAAGCCAAGAACCATGGTAAGTCTTATTCTTATCTATAATGATTTTATTAAAACATCCCTCTCAACTTACTCAGTTTCTTCTTCTGCAGGTCTAAAAAAATGCAATAATGAGGCCCCCGCCGGTGAAAAGGAAACTTCACTCTAGGTCCCGAAGCTGGCAAAGGAGGACAAGAGGAAAAGGACCTCGACCTCCGAGGGTCTAGAGCCTAAGAAGAGAGTGGCTCGTAAACCAAAAAAACATCGTTCCCTTGTCTTTGGAGTCAACCCAACTCCTAAGGGAGGAAGAAGAAGAAGAAGAAAATAAGGGCAATTCCTTTCTGGTGGCTCGAGTTCGAGCTAATACCGGAGGTCAAAAGGCCACCAGATCGGTCCGAGCTGGAGATATTCCGCCTCGAGCAGTCGGGGTCCAAGAGAGGTATTCAGTTGAAGTCCCCGAGATAACTAGAGCCGAAGGTGCCTCACCTCGGGGTGAGAAGTCGGTGAAAATGGCTGTGGAAGCCGGTCTCGAGGCTCCTCGAGAGGGAGAGAACACCCCAAGATACCCACTTAGGGAAATAGAAATCAGAGACTCCCCATCACTTCCTTCATTCTCCAAGGAAATGATTCGGGCGGCTTGGGCCATGAAGACTCCTTATGTAGAAGGAGACCACGGAGGGGAGGGACCCTTTCCGTGGTTATTTCACTGGGGTCGATGACACTACTGGCCTAAGTGACTTAGAGATACCGAGGAAGATCTCGGGTGATACTTCTTCGAGCTATAGATTAACCAGCCAGTTCTGGCCCCCGGTGACAATCACGGGTGCAAACGAACAATCATAATCTCGATCCCGGAGGACGCACGAGTTGTTGCCGCCCCCGTAGGATGGCTAGCTATCTTCAGAGTATGGTCACGGAGGAGGACCAAACACTGATTAACGAGGTGGGACCATTGTGTCTCTTTAATGAAACTCAACAGGCCTTGAATCGGTTAAGCCCTAGCTCCCTTTGCCGATACCAGTTTCCATACTTGTGTTTTTTCTCTTCTTGCCTAATTCCTTTTTTTCTATTTGTGTAGGCCTCGGTGCTTCATCATGAAGCTTTATCTAGCTCTCGAGCAACTGAGCCGATATGAGGCCGATATTCAAGGGATCACTGAGGAGAAAAATGCCCTCGAGCTTCTCATTGAGCAAAAAGAAGAAGAAGCAAAGGGATTTCGAGCTGAGTTAGCAGCAGCTCTGAAAGAGCAAAGCGACCTGGCCGAGCAGGTAATAAGAATATTAGAAGCTTATGACATCAGTTCGGGTGTGACGACTAACAGTTCGATCCCACAGGTATAACAGAAGCTCGAGATAATTGGGCTTCGTGAAGAGCTAGATGCGGTGAAGGCGAAAACCATAGCATGAAAGAAAAACATGGGCCGTCTTGCCTCAGAGAATGAGGTTGCTCGAGCTCAACTAACCTCGGCTGAGAGTCAACTCCAAATTTTGAAAGAGAAAAACTTGGTGCAAGCCAAGAAGATCGAGGAGTTCCAGACTCGGTTGAGTTCAGTAATCTCTGATAGAGAGAATTTGATCAAGGAACTTGTGGCGGACAAATCCGAGGCTGAGACGGCCAAGGCCGATGCTGAAGCAATCGTGGCTGTTTATCGGTCCGACATTGAAGCCGCTCAAGCTCGATAAAAATAAGTTGTCGAGCTCTCTAAAGTTCAAGTGTATTGGGTTGCCGAGCATGCTAAGTGCCAGTCTCGAAGGGAGACTCTCTAGGAGATCCATGCTCGTGGCTTCGATCTCACTACCGAGATCAAAAACGCAAAAGAGCTTGAAGCCGAAGCCAAAGCATTGTCCTCCCTCGATGAAGACGACTCCGGGAGTATGAGCAGATCCGAGAGTGGAGAATACCTCGATGGTGAAGATGTTTCTCCTGGAGAGGATTAGGCACTTAGGATCTTTCTTTTTGAATTTTTGTATAGAATCCTGACTGGTCCATGTTGCCCTTGTAAATAATTTTATATATATATATAAAGATCTTTTTCCCTTTCTATCTTGTCTTTACTTCATTACTTCCTTATGAATTTTTTGTTTCATTTACACCTTATGAGATTGTATTCATAGGTTCGAGGATTAGGCAATTTAACCAAAACCGAACTAGTTTAGTTTTTATGATCGAGTGAGTGCTTGATCGGACTTGAAGTAAGGTAACCTTTAGGTTTTATTTGGGTGAGGACAATCTCTAAAACTCGAAGAAAAATATGGCTCTTAGGCTTTTGTATTAGGCTAATATGGCCTTTGTAAAAAGAATGGCTTTTTCCCCTTTTCGGCTTGAAAAGTTTGTTGTTAGTTATATAAAAAAATTTATGCCTTAGCACAAAATAAGGAATTGTTCAAGAGTTCGAACAATGTTGTACTTATTAGAATATTCGAGGCTTGATATTATCGAATCCCTTTGTAATTTTGTCGATGGTAGCCTTTTTAACCGGTTTATGAAAATATCCGAAGGCCTGTTTTATTACGAATTCGGACGTCTATGAACCGTGTTAATTTGGCCGTAGCCTTTTTAGTTTGGGATTTTCCTCTTGGGCTTATTTTCCCATTTTTCCTGAAGTATCAGTCCCAAAGTGGGGTGGCCGTGGCCTAAAAAAATTGAGGGTTGCCTTTAAGATCTTATAATCTCGAAGTTTTGATAATTCGATCTCGTCTATTTTTCGGACAGCAGTCCCCGAGTGTGGGGTTAGTTGTTCATACTTCAGTTATCGTCGGCCCTTAAGCCTATTCTCACAATAGATCAAAAGTACAAAATTGTAAAGTAAAATTTTTCTAAGGCATGATATATTGGCAATGAAAAATACTTCTCTCAATAGATGATTATACATGCGTACATGTTTGATGTCAAGGCTCGAGCAACTTACATGGGAACGGTTCATTTGACCGTTTGACCCTTACAAAATTTATCTATCGAGACCCTACTGTCACGAAGTAATTCCCTTGCAACAAAGTTGACATTTGAGGGTGATGCCCCCCAATATTCGAGGTTGATTGTAAAGAAGCCTCAGATACTGTTGAATTGCGCTAAGTTAGCACGATCAATGGTTGCCTCGTTAAAACCTCGCAGGAAAAACCCATTTGGTACAAAAACCAATCTAAAGGAAAAAAAGTGCAACACGTGCTTTCAGACCTAAAGACTTCGTGTTGAAGAATCCATCGTCGTCGACGATCGAACACCTGCAATTGGTTAGTTAAAAATATAAATGAAAATGGAAAGGTCATACCTCAGCAGTAGTATCATTTTAGGTGAGATACATTCCAATTGTTCGGTAATTTCTCGTCGTTCATCGTGCCGAGCTTGAAGGATCCTTTTCCGATGATGTCGAGGACCTGATATGGTCCCTCCCAATTTGTACCCAGTTTTCCTTCATTCGAATTTCGAGTGTTGAGGGTGACCTTTCTTAGAACCAAATCCCTAATTGTTAAGTGTCGAAGATTGGCTCTTCGATTGTAGTACCTTTTGATCCACTATTTTTGTGCGGCCAATCGAACGAGGGTGGCCTCACGTCTTTCGTCCAACAATTCTAGGCTTGTATTCATGGCCTCATGATTCGATTCTTCTGTTGCATATCGAAAGCTGAGGCTAGGCTCCCTGATCTCGGTCGGGATAAGAGCTTCGGCACCATAGACCAAAGAGAACGATGTTTCCCCCGTACTGAATTTTGATGTCGTGCGGTATGCCCAAAGAACCTCGAGCAGTATCTCTCTCCATTTCCCCTAACGTCGGTCAATCTCTTCTTAAGATATTGAATAATGGTTTTGTTAGTCGATTCAGCTTGTCGGTTCCCGCTGGGATGATATGGTGTTGACAGAACCCTTTTAAGCTTGTGATCCTCAAGAAATTTAGTCACTTTGCTGCCGATGAACTGCTTTCCATAATCGTACACAACCTCGGCAGGCATCCCGAATCGACATATAATGTGGTCCCAAATGAAGTCTATGACTT